>PITA01003385.1:0-50020 GCA_004023965.1 Spilogale gracilis
AGGAAGGAAGGAAGGAAGGAAGGAAGGAAGGAAGGAAGGAAGGAAGGAAGGAAAGGAGGGAGGAAGGGAGGAAGGAAGGAAGGGAGGAAGGGAAGAGGGAAGAAGGAGGGAAAGAAAATCAATCTATACTGTCCTACCAAACTGATCACGCCTGTAGGTACTGGGTATTGGTCTCATGAACAATTTTTGTGAAGAAGTGGAACACACTGAAGCATCATTATCAGAAAGACTGATAGGTTTTGGAAGTGATTCATGTTTTGGAGAGAAAATTTTGTGAGCAGTATGGAAAGATATGGATTGAATAGCAGTATACCTAGGTGGACTTGAAATAATCTGAAAGATGGATTGATGTCAGTTCTGAAGGAATGTGATCAGTGTTAAGTCTTAATACTCTGTGGTTTCAAAAAGTTGCTAAATTATATAATTGAAAATATAATATGTATATTTATCCAAATTGGTTGATAAATTGGATGAATAACTGTATCCAGAATGAGGATCAGGAAAGTCCTACTTCTCCAAATTTCTTTTTGTTATATTCCTCTGTCTATTCTTACTTTTTAAAACAATATTGTCCAATAGAAATGTACTGTAACCTATACAAGTACTTTCAAATTTTCCAGTAACTATGTTAAAAATATTTAAAAGCTTGGGGCGCCTGGGTGGCTCAGTTGGTTAAGCGACTGCCTTCGGCTCAGGTCATGATCCCAGAGACCTGGGATCGAGTCCCACATTGGGCTCCCTGCTCGGCGGGAAGCCTGCTTCCCCCTCTCTCACTCCCCCTGCTTGTGTTCCCTCTCTGGCTGTGTTTCTCTCTGTCAAATAAATAAAATCTTAAAAAAAAAAAAAGATTTAAAAGCTTAATTAGAAGTTAATTGTAATAATACACTTTAATCCAAATATATCCAAAATATGATGTTATAGAACCAATGTAAAAATTATGAGTGAGACATTTGACATTCTTTTGCAACTAAATCTTCAAAATTTCTACTTAGAATACATTTCAACTTATACAGGATAAATTTCAAGTGCGCAGTAATCACATGTAGTTAGTGAATAATGGGTTGAACAGCGTAATCTAGAATGTTCTTTATCTGTTCTTAGTCTGGTTAATTTCTACTCATCTTCAAGGTACACATTAAATATCACTTCTTTTGAGGCGTCTTCACAGACTTGTCTTTTTATTTTCTTCTCTTACAGATTTCCACAATAACAACAACAATGGCAAAAGTTTGTGTATCCCTTATATATGTTATCAATTATTGTGCATTTACAGCAGCCATAGCTCTTACCCTGATTTATAATTTTTTATTAAATTATTCATCATTATCACTTGACTCTGACTTCCTAAAGGGCAAAAGCACTATCGTCTCTGTAGCTCAGAATCTCACTAATTTTTTAAAAAAATAAACAATTAACTGGAGTTAATATAATGAGCTGAAGTTAATGTATTTGAATACAACAAGAGTGGGTTCCTTAAATGAGCCCCATAAGTACAGGATGGGAGGAATGTGGTCCACTTGAATAAGACTTAAGGGGCTTAGATTTAAAATTAGTTTAATAGGGGCAAGTGTTAGTATTTTACTTACCAAAACATGGATGCCCATTAAGTCTGTATTAATAAATACAATGGATAAAGGGAAAAACAGGAGCTAGACTTCCTTTCAACCACTCAGATCACAGAGCAATAATTTTGGTGATACCATTTTGGGAGGAGTATAAAAAAAGCAAGAATGGAGAAGCAGAAGACATAAAACCGTATCATATGAGTGATGGGTTTAGGACTTGGAGATGTTCAGGACCGAGGTAAGACTGCATAAGTAAGATGACATTCCCTACAAATACTTGAAGGATGAAATAGAGAGGATGGGTTAGACTTGTAAGCTTTGAGGAAGTAAAAATTGAATTTACTAAAGTAAGCTTTAAGGACTCAGTTTTCAACCTTACATAAGCAAATAACTTATAATAGAGTCTAATCCTATTCTATCATCGAAGGAGTACTTTAAAATGTTTGAGTGAAGGGACAAATGAAGTGAAATGGGAATCGACCGCCGTGGCAGGTACGAGATTTCTCTTTTCGGCAAGGTATTCAAGTACAAGCCTGATAGCAGCTAGGAAATGTTGTAATGGGGGTACATGGTGAGGATAGTTGTACTCTATGCTTCCTTCCAAGCCATGAATTCTTCTTTTCAATAATCCTGTTCACTTTAAAGAAAAACAGCATTGCTTTTACTCAAGTCAGTGTTGACAGTGTACATAGCTAGTTATATATCAGTCATAAGAAATTCTCCAATCAAAACAATAATGTCATTTTCCCTTGAGTAATTCTCACCAGGTTTCTGCTTTTGGAAGACTCAGTTGGTTAAAACTCTGTGTTTTCAGAATACATTTCAGGACATGAAGCAAACCTCACACCAACAATGCATTATTACTCATTTATTTTTAGCAATTAGTCATGGAACAACACAGGTGCCCAGAATTTCCTGGGCACATAAACATGAAACCTCTGCCTCTGAGAGCTTCCAGTCTAGATTGAGACAAATGCAAAACAGGAAACCTGAGCTTTACCACAAGAAGATGAATGGGCATCATTGATACCTTCATGTGTGACTTCTTCCAGACAATAATGCTTTATTTATTCTGAAAGCTTCAACTAAAAAACAGCTCAGGGCATATTTTAGTCCTCCAGAAAATAGAACAATCAGTATTACTACAGTTGCATTCAATACATGGAATTTGCTTTGAGCATGACAAATGGTCCTTTTGCCTTCATTTTCATTATAATTAATCAAGAACTTTGTTCTGAGTGCTCTCTATGTTCCAGACGCAGGGGATATGCAGATGATTAAGGCATGGTTCTTGCCCTAAATAGAGATCATATCTAGGAAAAGCAAGCTTTGCTTACATGAAAAGCTTATTAGACATCAGCCACTGTCCTAGTGGAAAGATTATGAACTTTGGTTTCAGACAGAGCTCAGCTTGAAACCTACCTCCACCTAGGCTATTTGACCTTGGTCAGTTTTCCTAAATGCTGAGCCTTTGTTCCATCCATTGGCCATATGATAATATCTAACTAGCATGTTTGTTGTGAGAACTGAGTGATATCTGATAGAGTAAACAAAATACAGAAATTCAACTATTGTTTTAGGTGCTAAATGGGTAGACTAGATCAGGAGTTGGCAAATGTTTTCTATACAGGACCAGATAGTAAATATTTTAAGCATTGCAGGCATATGGTCTATCACAACTAGTCAGATTTGCTCTTGTAGCATGAAAAAAGAATCTATAGACATTATGTAAAAGAATGACCATGACTGAGTTCTAATACAATTTTATTTATGAAAACAAGAACGTAGGTCTATAAATTTACTGACCCTGGACTAGATAGTAACTGCTGTAAGAGAAGAGATCATGATTATCAAGGAACCGGGAGAGTGCTTCTAATAGGAGAGGGAATGTTTAATTATGTTTGTTTTGATTTTACTTTTTATCCAAACATGCATATACTATAAAGAGTCTACTTATTCTATAAGATTTACTATGAAAAACTTCAGTTCCTTTATTCCCCTGCCTGGAAGTCAATCATTTTCATCTCTTTCAGTTGATTCTCCTAGTATTAACTTCAAAAATCTCTAAATGACTTGGGTATATATTGCTCCTAATTGATTTTTTTAAGTTAAGGTGCTTCCAAAGGACTTCTTGTTGTGGACAATAGAGGTTCCATGTTTTCCCCACACCCAACTATAAGCACGTACCCTGCTAATCAGCATAGTTAGTTACATTGTAGTTTTGTTTACATCAATATTTACTATTTATGTGATTATGGCTATGTGTGTGACTCACATTTGAATTACACAGTAAACTATGGTAACTTAACCTTTGTTGTATAACATTTTGTTTTTTCTAGATTGAAGGATTTCCTTTTATTATTCTTTTCTTAATTTCCTTTACATTGTACTTATCTCTAATTTATCCTCAACCTCTTTAGCAATTGTCTGATTATCTCCATAAGTTGTTCACATTCATCAGATATTCTTTCGATTTTATCCCCCTAAAGAAGAATCACCCAGAGCAGTAGTTCTTAAGTTTGCACAGTCATCAGAATTACTTGGATGACTCATTACAATACAGATTCCTTGGCCCCAACCTCAAAGATTCATATATTCTGAGGTAGCGCTGGAGAACTTTCATTTGGAGCTAGTTCCCAGGTGGTGCTGATGACAATCCCCATACCACATTTTGATTTGCACTGGGAAGTACTAGCCAAGAGCCTTCTGCCCTGCTACAGTCTGGACTGGATGCCTTCTACCTTAGGTGTGGCCACCAATTCTGACACTGTCATTCACCATCATCTTGGGGATTTTAATCACTTCTCTCCTGTATTGTTATGGAAAAATTTAAATCTCGTGTAAGTCATTCTGAATCCTAATCTTGTGTATGTCACTTTCAGATAACAGTGCCTAACATTGTCAGATCAACTTATCATATGTTAGTGTATTATTTTGCCTTCCCTCTTTGTGAACTTATTTTAGAAAACAGCAATGTCTTAATCATCTTTATACCTCACATGCCTGGAACATAGGGAGCATTCAAAACAAAGTGCTTGGCTGATGATTTTCTCCCCAGATTTTATAAGAATATCTCTTTGTTTTCAGTATTCTGAGGAAGTGGGCTATTAACAAGTAGCTCCATCTACAGAAAACAGATTTACTTAATTTCTGCATCTTCCATCTGGCTCATAAAGGCTTCTTTATTTACCCATGTGCATTTTTCTCTTTAAAATTTCCTTCTCTGTGTGCTTAATTGTTGAGGATACAGGTAGTCGATATGTATTATTGACTGCTTTGATAGATCTCAGTTCTTTCGGGAGCTAGCACCGCACCTTCTACACTATAGGAGATTCCTATAAGACAGTTGTTTTCCCCAAAGAGATGGATTCAAGTTTGTTTGAAATTGATATAGGAAATCAGATCTTCTCAGACTTATTAATTATAGCGCTCTAAATGCTGCAGTTGCCCATGATAAAACATGGTTGTCTGCTAGGAACCATACAGTAAAGCAATTTGCCTATAGGGCAAAAATAAAATAAAAATGTTATTAAATAATTCTTTTTGTCTGTAATGTAACTAATGGCAAGATCCACAGGTACTACATGGATCAATGTGAGTCCCATAAAGGAGTTCTATCTTATATCCATTCACATCAATCTCAAAGTTCTTTGTCACATCCAACTCCATGATTAAAAAAAAAAACCCAGCAGATTGATTATATACAATATAAACATTAAGATCCCATCCAGGTTACTATATTTGCTTTCCTTTTCATGTGCAGCTTAAGGAACATGTCAAACCCACTTTGCATATAGGATGATAACATACATACCTGGGAGTGAGGGAGTGGACCTGTGTACAGGAGGTAACTAGGGCAAGGCAAATGATAAACATGGTAGTAGAACTGATTACCTTCCTCAAATGGGAGATGAATCTATGGGTGCAAATTCATATGTTGAATAAATGAACAATCATTCTGTCATCCTTCACTGCCAGTTCCTTCCATTTTATCTGGATTGTATCACAGTGGAGTACATCTTAGGAGTTATATAGCGGTTTCTTAAAGATGAAATTCTATGTTGCAACAGGCCAAATGTGTTTGCTTTAGGCCCATCTGTCTCAGTAGTTCTCATTCACACAATCGCTATTTTTTCATTTTGAAGGCTATTTATTGCATATAAATACCCAAAGCGCAAATAACAGGCAGGAATGTTTTAGACAAACCCATGACATATATCAAAGTAATAAAAGAGAAGCAAATAAGGGGGCAAAACTCTCTGTTGAGTGTAACAAGTCTTTCTGCATCACTTACCTAATTATTTAGTGGATGGCAATTCTCTCTTAAATCAAGGATTAGTGTGATGGAATGGAGATGAATCTGAATATGCTATTCTTTCCAATGGGGCAAGCTACTTTCCTTTAGAAAATGTAAAATCCAAACCTATCCAAATTTCATCAGGTTAGGAACTGAAAACACAGAATCATAGATTACCAGGCTTGGAAAGGACTTCCCAATTCAATGACTATAAATCTCTCTCTCTCTTTTTAAAATTTATTTATTTATTTATTTATTTGAGAGAGAGAGAGTGTGCCCACAAGCAGAGGGAGGGGCAAAGGGAAAGGGGGAAACAGACCCTCTACTGAGCAGGGAACCCAACACAGGGCTCAATCCAAGGACCCCAAGATCATGACCTATGCCAAAGGTGGAGACTTAACAGACTGAGCCACTCAGGTGTCCAAGTTGACTATAAATCTCTTGTTGATGTTTGAGACCTCTTTAAAACATTAAACATTAAACATTCCCAGCATTTGGTGAGAATTTCTTGTGGTGGAGGGACGTTTCTGAGACTATGTTATACGGTTTACGCTCTGTTTGAAACATTTGATCATTCACACATTTATGTTGTTTAAACCATTTGATCATTCATGCCATTGGTATTTATTAAGTGCTTACTGTGTTCCTGGGATTGTTTGAGGAACTGGGATCCACATGGTTCTTGTACTCTTCAGTATTCTTTTATTTACAAGTGCAAAACTCAGTCCAACCAACCCAAATGCATTATTTAGGCAAAGGGAGGATAAATGAAATCTCATATTAGTGAAAATTCCAAAAATAGGTCTGATTTTTGATGTGACTAGATTCAGGAGCTCAAATGACTTCACGATGAGATTTTTTTTCTTCATCTCTGTTCTCTTTTCCTCTATGTTGAGGAAACATTAACATTCACAGGCAAGCTCTCCACCTTGTGATGGTAAAAGTGCTGACACAGGTCCAGGATCCTATATTCTCAATCTTTCTGAACTTCTCTCCAATTTACTGTCTGAAACCAGAGAAAGGATAATTCTGACTTTATGAGGCAGACTTCAACTATGTCATCTCCCGTTGACATTTGTTCTTCAAAGTGATTTCTCCATTCTTTCCACTTGGAGATTTTGTAGCCTTTTATGTCTACAACTTACTAATTTTCCTTGGATGGATAAATGAATGAGTGCGTGAACAGAAATCTTTATATCACTTGGTGAATACTTAACTGAGGAGCATGCCAATATAGAGAAAGCAAAAATCAGAAGTGGAGGGAGAGGCAGAAAGATGATTGCATAATTAGAGGACGTGTGTCAAGCTGTGCCTGCTGAAACAAGTTCAGTGTTTGGGATTTTTACATATATAGGCCCATATACATTCCTTCTTTTGCTTGAGCCAGTTTGAGTAGGGTTACTGTCTCATATAATCAAAACATCCTGCTTAATATATTTGATTACTTTGGATGTGGTCTCCACTTAGTGTTCAGGAATACAGCAATAATTAACACATTTTTATTCTGTTAATTGAGAGCATATAGGTCTTAATGGAAGTAGGCACTTCTTGAAGTCCAGTGTGTGGTCATCTAGACTAGACAGAACAGTGGGAAGAGCCTGCCTGGTCTTCAGAGTTAGAGTAGGAGGATTTGAATCTCAGTTCCATTGCTATTTTTAGTATGACCTTGGGCAAATAATTTACTATCTCCAGATTTTTTTCTTTGAAAAAAAAAAGGCTTTATACATCATATTAATGATCTCAGTTCCCTGTGAATAATCTGTGAATATGAAGAGATCATATTATAGCATATCAATAGCACTGCCCCCTTGCATTCATTCACTTGTCAAGAAGGTTTAGTACTCAGAAAGAAGCCCTGAAGAACCGCTGGAAGTCCTCTTCAGTTTCAGCATGTGACCTTATAGAGAAGTCCCTTTGGGGATTGTGAGACACCCCAAATGGACTGAAGATAAGTGACCAGTGGTGGGATAAGCAAGAACTGTATATTATCTTTTGCTTTACTGCCTGTTGGAGGAAAGCTCAATCAGTGCAGGTTAGGCTCAGATACTTTACAGAAATATTGGTGCATTTGATAATGTACTCTTTTTCCTGTACAACAATAATTAGCTGGCCTTTACTGAGTACTTACCATATGTCAAGCACTGTAAATTAGCCTTTTAGGTCAATTAGTTAATTCATCCTCATGTCAGTCTACATGGTATTATTATATACTATTAGCCAAATTTCATAGATGAAGCCTCAGAAAGGTTAAGTAACTTGTCCAAGTTTACATAGCTAATAAGTGGCAGTGCTGGCATATAATCCAGGCACCTGATCCCAGATCTTGTACTCTTGACTTTACCAGCTCTCCCTCCTTGGATTGACATGTGATTACCTGGAGTTTGTTTTGGTTGGATTTGATAGTGAAGTATTGTGGACATTAACACACATCATTTCCTTTCATCGACTAAAGCCTGGCCAAGATGGTCAGGTCAGACTTCTTTAGGACATACCCTTTTTAGGGAGAATCCTGGGGAGCACATGCAAAGAGGATTTTAGGGAGGGTGAATATTGTGATCAGTCCTACCTGTTGATTACACATGATCTGGCATGTCTAAATCTCATCTCAGGATCCAGCTGGAGCCCTTGCTAAGTGATTTATTTGAAGCAGGGAAGACATTTATATCAGTCTCTACCTTGTGTCTGGTTAAGCCTCTTGTCAAACCTGTGAATAAAAAGAATAAAGGAAGTATCTTCTTATTAATTGGGTTTATAAAAGTGTCACCCATTCATTTGTAATGCTAGTAATTTCTGGTTTTGATAGCTGTTTTTCTAAGTGTGAACACAGGCCAAACCTTTCTGACTAATGCTAGGATTAACCAGTTCATCTTGGTCTTTATCCAAGTGGAAATGTATTATGTGTAGATACTTACTAGTGCATAGAAATACAGCTAGAAGATGATGGAGCTTTGCTTCGTCCCTCGGCATGCCTTTCCACATCTATTTAAGTCATACTACCCTACAAAGTCTTACCATATCAACAAAGTGTGCTCTAATTCTTCTAGCTTCTGGACCTTTCTCTCTCTCACCTTAAAATGACTGTAGCCCTTATAAGACTAAGCCAGGATTTCTCAAGCCCTGTTGTGTTGATATCTGGGCTGGATGATTCTTTGTTAAGGGGGCCTGTTCTGTCTTTGAAGTATGTTTAGCTGCACCTCTGGCTTCTATCCACTAGATGCCAGTAGCATACCCCTTGCCCCACCCTGTGCCCATACCCCCTCTGGCCCCCCACCCCCATCCCTCCACTCCAGTTGTGACAATGGAAATGTTCTAGGGTAGGAAAATGGCTACCAGTTGAGACGACTGGTCTGTGCCAAACAATTTAATTTAAAATATTTTCCTCTAGTTGTCCTTTTTGTTCATATTTCATCAACAAGATGGCAGATCTCTGAGACAGAAATCATACATAATGAAAGCCTTCTGTTCTTCTAAATGTGAAGAGAAAGATAAAAGGAAAGTCAACTAGTATTTGTTGAGTGCCAGCATTGTGGCTGAACTTTTCCAAGTATTTTGCATATGCCATTTCATCAATTCATTCTACAAATATTTATCAAGTGTCTACTTCTTATATAATACTTGAGAGGCAACATTCCTATCCTGGCTCGTCTATTTAGTGTGACTGTGGGTAATTTACTTAATCATTTCTCAGTGCTTCCGTTTCCTTGCCTGTAAAATGGGACGATAATGTCATCCACCTTATGGGTTGTGAGGATTACTTGGGTTGAAGTGTATAAAACATTTAGAACAGGATCTGGCACATATAAATGTCTGCTGAATATCAGTTATCACTATTATTATGTGTTAAGTCTGGTTCTTGGTGCTGAGGAATCAGCAATGGACAAGAGGCTTTGTTCTCCTGGAGCTTACATTCTAATATGGTCTCAGGTAAGGCTCATTGAAGGGATAAGTAATATCATTACCCCATCTCACAGACAGGGAAAGTGCAGTTTAGTGAGAAGTAATTTACCCAAGGTCACGTACTGTTAGGTCTCAGGGCCAAGGCATGAACTCAGTTCTTTCTGGCAACAAAGCCATACTGAATACTTACTAGGTTCTCAGCATACTTGCTGATGTCTAGACAAAAAAGGAAATTATTTTCTCTTTATTTTTATTCTTTTCTACTTTTGTTTTTCTCTTTCTTTTCTAAAGACTAGTAAAACCTCTCTTTCAAGTTTTATAAATATATTTTGCTTCCCTTTTTATATTTGGGTATTTATTTTTGCTTGCGAGCACTGTGCTATCTCTGATGATGAACCAATCCTAAGTCTTAGATACAGGAACTTTCATTGAAAATGAAATGTCCACAGTGATTCATCTTTGCAGCAAATGGGTAATGTGTACTTTGGGGTTTAAAAATAGAGATGAGTCAAGAAAATCATATGTTTCCTGCTTTAAAAAAAACTTTTCAAAGATTTGGGTGCCCCTCCACCCCTTACCATCATATTAAACACGACGACCATAATTGGGGTACACATCCAAAGAGAACCTAAAATAACCCATTCCTTTCCAGTTTTAAAATTTAGAAATACTATTTATCAAAATAATAATTTCAGCTATTTCTAGCTACATTTTGTGTTAGCTCAGGGACTCTAGTGTGTAAACATGCACCATGCAGAATCTATCAGCACATGGAATGTAATGGGGGATTGGCTGATCCTGTCAGTCTTCCTCTCTCTCTTTCTGGGTATCTGGGGCATGAGGGTCCTGGACAAGGTCTGCCTTCCTGCTTCACAAATGACTCCTGTGCTATGGTTTTCTCAGGACCCTGCCTGTGTGTGTTTGCGTGTGCTACTTCCCCGTGGGTGTGGCCGAGGAACAGCAGGCGGGCTGGTTAGGCTGCAGTCTGGAAACTTGGAGGAAAAACCCTCTTTTATACCTCCTAAATCAGTGCTTCAGCGGATCGGCCATCCTGTCCGCTCTTATGAGCCCCATGTCCTCGGCTGCTGCTAACAGCAATGAAATGCTGATTTTCAGGTTGATTGGCAGTAGTTTTCCTCTTTTGATGAAATTTCATCAAAGTTCATGCTGAAAGAACACACTGGGCAAAAACTTTGCTCTTTTTAGGTCAAGGGAAAAGAGGAAGTTTTTAGAGAATTCCTTGAACTAAAAAAATATTCTATGTATTTGCAATTGGATTGTTTGAAAGATGACTCCATGTCCGGGGACCCTTATGTGTCTACTTTGTGAACAAAAACCATATCAAAACCAGAAGAAAAGGAAGGGGATAAAGAAGGAAGAATGGATGAAAGTTGGTGTGACTGAATGGCCCTAAAGACAGACCAAACTGTAGGAGCATCCCTGGGGCCTCAGTCTCCTCTCAGTCTCCTGGCCATCACTCACACTAGGGGCTTTGACAGGTCCTCTTGGTATGTGTCCCCATCTCCTTCTTTCCTCACACTGACTGCCAGGGTTTCCAAGTCGAGATTCCCAGATCAGCTCTCCCTTTCATCCCAGGATCGATACGTGGTATATTCAAGCAGGTGTGTCACGCTGCAGGATGGCCACTACCACATGATCTGGGGGTGCAGTCATGCATTTATTCTCATCCCCTGATAAAAGTTCTTTACCCTGCCAAGTCTCTGTATGTATTTGGCACATTTATTTATTTATTTATTTTTATTTTTTAAAAAGATTTTATTTTTAAATAAAATAAAATAGAAACACAGCTAGAGAGGGAACACAAGCAGAGGGACTGAAAGAGGGAGAAGCAGGCTTCCTGCCGAGCAGGAAGCCCAATGTGGGGCTCGATCCCAGGTCTCCAGGATCATGACCTGAGCCGAAAGCAGTCACTTAACCAACTGAGCCACCCAGGTGCCCCTGTATTTGGCACATTGAATACGGTTACTATCAGTTAACGCCATGAGTGATCCTGGATTCCCTGCTTCATGCACATCACACTTAAATACACCATGAAAACACCAAATTTTCAATTGTGAGCAGTCAGTTCTGTGAGATATACACTAATATATAAGGTATAGATGCTTCAAAAGGCTGATTTAGAGATAATACAAACTTGCTTTGCTTCAGAGAAAGTGGACTGCTAGAGAAGGTTCTAGCTCAGCAGGGAGCAAGACGCTCATAGCAGTTAATATTTTCACCAGGATAAGCATCTCACACTGACTCTGAATCTGCTCTTTATTTTCCTATTGGTGCATTTTGATGTGTCCTTCTCTCTCTCCCTCTTTTTTTTTAAGATTCTATTCATTTATCTGATAGAGAGATGGCAAGCAGGCAGAGAGGCAGGTGGAGAGAGAGGAGAAAGTAGGCTCCCTGCTGAGCAGAGAACCCAATGCAGGCCTCCATCCCAGGACTCTGAGATCATGACCTGAGCCGAAAGCAGAGGCTTTAACCCTGAGCCACCTAGGCTCCCGATGTGTCCTTCTCTTGTATCTTCACTTGCCCCTTAGAGATTCAGCAGATCTGATCAGTTTCCTCTGAGATGTTCTCCTTGTAGTCATGGTCTTTCCCTTCTTTGATCCACCACTGAATTTTGGGCTTCTGTGGTAATCATGATGCTCTTCTCTGGGTTTTTTGTGTACTTGACACATTCACCTTGAACTGAGGACTGGGTCTCACTTGTGTCTCGACGGAATCATGTTGCCTAGCACAGCACTGAGAATATCCATGGCTGCTCGGTAAATGTTTATGGAATGAATGAAATGAGTAATTTGACATTATTTTTTAAATGTGAGAGATCAGGATGGAGGTAAAGAATGCAAATATTGGGCACCTGGGTGGCTCAGTGGGTTAAAGCCTCTGCCTTTGGCTCAGGTCATGATCTCAGAGTCCTGGGATCAAAGCCTGCATCCAGTTCTCTGCTCAGCAGGGAGCCTGCTTCCTCCTCTCTCTCTGCCTGCCTCTCTGCCTACTTGTGACTTCTCTCTGTCAAATAAATAAATAAAATCTTAGAAAAAAAACCGAATGCAAATATTGACACTCAGAGGATTTGGATTCAAGTTTATGTTTGGTCTTGTATCACCTCTGTGAATTAAGGCAAGGGAAGATTATTTAAATCTTTCCCCAGAAAAACTGAGGATGGTAATGCTTACTTTGTATAATGTGATGGTAATGTGACCTCCCTAGGATGACTATATATCATAAGAGTTGATGCAGGTGTTGGAGCGTTTGATTTATACATTGTGAAGAGATTTGGGTTAATATTTGAGTATTAACCTACTTAATAAGTCTCCTTGCATTCCAGTTTGTACTACTGTAATGCTAACAAGACTTTTGTATTTGGTATAAGAAAGTACTGTGGTTCTCCCAACCAACAAGTGCATGATGGATCTGTGAAGAGTTGGATGAGTGCTTGTTTCCCCACTGTGGCTCACAACTGCACTGTGGCCACCGAGACCTGAGTGTCAGAGTAGAAGTTAGGTCTGTGGATGCATGCAGTGGCTCTATTAAAGAAGATTTAGAAAACTGATATGTGTAAATAGGGCTAGAACTTACAATGTTGGGCTTCAAATGTACTACATTTTTGCACAAGTGAATTAACCTGTCATATAGTTCCACAATTCTACTGGGACCTCAATATGGGTTAATCAGTCATTAAACCTATGGAATAATCCCCCCCGCCTTTTTTTTTTTTTTTTTTTTTTTTTTTGCTATTGCTAAAGTATTGGTGGTGTTTTCTGGTTTGGAAAAGGCTAGGTAAGCTTTTCCACAGGGTGTTTTTGAGAATTAAGAGGAATAATTGAATAAGTGCTAAAAATAATTGTTGAATGAATGAACTCTCAATTAGCAAAAGCATTAGGGCCTTTTCTTCATCACTGGGAAGAATATTCTCTGGCATCTTTTCTCAAGGGTAATACTGGTAACCTCTAAGTTGAAATGAAGGGGAGAACTCAGAAATAGACATCTTCACAGAACACACATAACCAGCATTTTTCAGTGTATACTAGGTCTTATCAGTACTGTTTTATTTTATGATACTTGCAGCAGTGATCTTTTTAATTGAGTTTTAAAAATAAAAATTCAAATACAGAGGACAGAGAAAAACTCTCCATTGCATCATGTGAGAGTTTTTATAAGATATATATTTTTTTCTTTTGGCATCCTGATCTCTTTGAAAATGCTCTCTTCTCTACTTATGGGGGGAAATACACCTACTAACAGCCCGGAGGAATTATGCAATGTGCTTTGCACAACTCTCCATGGCCTCAGGTAACAATGTAAATGAACCTTATTAGACAATTTTTTTCACTGTGCATGTGAGAAAATTATTTTTAAATGAGGTTTTTTTTCTTTTGGATTCAGTGAAACTGCTCTCCTTGAATGAAGAAGAGCCACATGAGAAGGAATTAGGGCATGTTACAATTCAGCTGTTAGAGTCAGATGTAAAAGAAAAAAAAATTGGCGTCTCTGAAGTGGAAAAAGCTAGGTCTTCCTTCTCAGGAATCACAAAAATAACTGCTGAAAACCCTCACACTTTCCAAGAGAAACTTCTTTAAAAGTTATGTGTAACTAAAAATAGGGAGATTATAATGGAAATTAGTGTGCATGCGCGAGAGTCCCAGAGCAACAGAAGAGGCCCGGCCTGGAAGCTCAGGGTTTGCGATTTTCAATCTGTCCACCCGATTTCAATCTGTTGGCTGGACGTGTTTCACCCTGGGGAGTTCACCTATAAGGTGGTGATCTCAAAGAAGTCTCAGTGAAATGAACTTCAGGTTTATCATTGGCTTTTGAAGAAAAACCTGCTACCTACACAAAGGAATGATGGTAATTGTTTTAAAGGCTTGTCAAAAGCCTGGATCCTGTGGTGGATTGGAACACGTAATGCATTCCTGAAGTGGCGGAGACATCAGCTTTGAGAGCATTTGTTTCAAGACCTGAGATCTTAATTGTAATTGAATCTTGAGAAAGACTTTGACCCAACATGACTGGTTTTCTAATGGGAATAGAAATACTTACTCTGCCACAACAAAGAATGTATGAACAGTCTCTAAAATACAGTAGTGTCAGGGGCTTGGGGAGGGAGTATGGAGAGCAACAGTTTAATGGGGAGAGGATTTCCTTTTGGGATGATCAAAAGCCTTTTGGAACTAGATAGAGGTGTAGTTGCACAATTTTGTGAATGCACTAAATACCACTTTGAAGAGGTTAATTTTATGTTACATGAATTTCACCTCAATAAAAGAAAAATACATTTGTAATTCAAGATGGAAGGTGCTCACTTACTCAGTGCAAGCATCATTGCATCATTGCTGGCAGATATGTGGAAGGGTTTTTTAATGATTTTGGTTGGAATAGCTGCTATTTATAATTCCATTTTTTTTTCAAAAAGAAGGCATTAACAGCCTTCATTGAAAAAGATATGTAGCTGAAATAGAAGTGACATCTGCACATTTAGAAGAGTTATTATTTTGAAAAAACAAGGTTTTTTAAATAAACTAATATAGTAAATATTTTTGGACTGATTTTCAGAACCCAGGACCCATTTGCAGAAATGGGATTTAGTAAAAAGAGGGCACAGATGGATGAGTTACAGCATTATTGCATGGGGATTAAAACTTGACCTTCGTTGTATTGATGACACAAAGTCCTTCTGAGGCATCTTGACTCATCCACATTTCAAAAAGCACTCTGTTGAAAGGAATGTGGACTCAGGAAGAATTTAGCATGACTGAAAATTGATAAAAGAGAGCTCAAATCAGCTTTCCCTGCATGCCACAACATAATCACCTTGCTCTAAAATGCCCCTTTCCTGGGGCAACACACAAGCCTTTTTCATTTTCCAGTTCCCCTCCTTTCTCAAGTCCACCCCGAAGCCCTTAAGTAAAATTGCTAATCTCCCTCTTGAACCTCTTCCTTATTTCTTGCTTCCACTGTCCTTCCATGCTTCGGTAAAAGCATTCCAGACATGAAATGTCAGACCAGGTCAAATCAGTGAAGGACCCAATTTCTGCAAGCACATCACTTGTTTCCAATCTAATGATGAGGCTCACACTCAGAACACTCTCAGTTGCATTTCTCTCCAGGTGGAGCTCCAGACTCTTGGGTGCCAGATGATTAAGCCCTGCTTCTAGCAGGAGTTGGAAGCAGCTGCTCCCATATCAAACCTCTTTTTCTTTCCGCCAGTTGCTGCAGAGTCTACACCCAGCTGTGATTCGAGGTGCTCGCTGGCAGCTCTCATCTCCACCGACAACCTTTCATCTCAATTCTCTATAAACTTTTCTTAATATCTGCTTGTTAAACCTGACAGAATGGCATTAGAACAAAGCTAACCTGGCTGCTGAAATGCTGGCAGCATCATGTGTCAGGCCTTTTTGCTTCTTCCTTTGATAAAGTTTTGCCCGGCTATTATTGTGGAGGCCTTGTTGGATGGTTCTGAGGCCTCGAAGCAGAAAGGCATCCATCTGCCACAGAAAGCTCAAAGGGTGATGTGGTCCTGGGGCGGACCTGGAGTTGAGTCATGTATTTCTTCCCCCAAATTATTCCAGTGAATACCAAATCAAAACTCCCCATCTCAGCTTATGTAAGTACTTTTAAATCCTTTTGAAATAAAACTTTTAAAGTTGGCTGTTCTACTTAAAAATCCCAGAGGCAAGGTAGTGCTAGGCAGTTTCATACAATAGTTTTGAGGACAGTTGCTTTCTAGGGGTCTCAGAATAAGTTAGTATTGGTGTGAAGATAAGTTAGATCTTCTTAGGAAGAAAAACACAACCTTGTTTGTGGCATGATATGAAGTCTCTATCCCTCCCTGAAGCCCATCTGGTGCTTGAACTGACATGATCAGAGATTGAGTGCTGTCTGGACAGCTGGGAGAGCAAGTTTTACAAATTCACATTGCTATGAAGAGGCCACCTTCAGACTGGTCAAGAACCCTTTCTAAGAATAGGGCATGCCCACTGCAGCTGACTCCAGCTCTGAGGCTCTCTCTTTGGGAACAGCTTTCCACCTGAGGTCTTCATACAGATCTGGTTACAGTTGTGTAAGAGCCATGGGAACTGTCCTCTAACACTTAACGAGTATAGTCCTTGCCAGAAGAGTAGGTGCTCCACAAATGGGTTTTGTCATTTGACTTGGAGGTGCGGTTGAAAAGGTTAGAAGGAATGGTGAGTCAAAAGTATTCTTCCCTGAAAAGAGTATCAGTAATTTAGTTTGCCAGATTCAGTCTTTAAACTCTGGAGTGGCTTCCACTCCATCCACCCCAATTCCCACCACTGCCCAGAAAGGGACTACATGGTAGTATTCATAGGATCTTCATTAGCATGGTCCTCTCTCTTTGCTTCTTAGCTGAGTTTTTCATATTCACTTATTTTAACGAATGTGAAGGCAAATACTAGATATGAAATATTCTTCGTGACCATCCCTGCCTTCCCCCATAGAAACTAACTGGTCTAGATCACAGTGAAACCTCTATGAATGCCATTGGTATTACATCCCTGGCTGTGGGCATCATTTGAAGCTAAAAACTCAGAACACTCTTTTTATCACCTTAAGTGCTTCTTAATATATAATATATATTTGCAAGGAAGAAAAGGACATTTTGTCAGAGCTATGGGTCGACACTTTGGGAACAATGCTATGGCATAATACTAGTTAAACTCAGTTAATGTCAGTTTCAAGTTCAAGAACAAACAAATGAGAAGCCTGGTTCTTCACTCCCCCACACCCATACTCTCATCCTTACAAGCTATGCCAGGAAGAATTCCCATCCTCAGACTTTTCTCCTTATAAGGTGTGGTTTCTGCCATTAAGAAGTCTGCTTGGACATGGAAGACTTCAAGCACTAAATTATGTCTCCTGCTCCCTGCTCACTGGCAGCAACTGTGCCAAGGTCCAAAAGGGAACTGGGTAGGTGTGTCCTAATAGGAGACAGTGTTCCTCCTTTAATTGCTGTAAAAGCTTTTGAAGCCATTGTCTGGTGGATCTAAGGAGATTGATCCTGGAGGTGTGAGCTCAGACTGCAAGTTAGGAGCTCAGAGTTGTAATTCTTGGGTTGGCAATGACTCATTGTAGGGCCTGCGGCAAACTCACTCATCTTTATGCACCAATTTATTCATCTGCAAAACCTAGGGAAATTAACACACAATTTCCTGATGGGATATTATATGGTTTAGGCATTAATAATCATGGCAAATAAGTTTGATGGCAAGCACCCCCAGAGGTTTTACCTGCTAGAAGCCTCTATGAATTTTTTTAGTAGGCTTTGTTGGTTTTGTTTCCAAGTCTGAACTTCCCTCTTAAGAGGTCTTTAAATCTACAGTAAGGAAACCCAGGTTCCCTTGAAGTTTTGTTCTAATCCTGGTAAGCACAGATGATTTCCTTTAGGATTGTGTCACATGGTAGTTTGCAAAGGAGATCTCACCTACCACAAAGACCCCCCCACTGGTACCCCTCAGGCCTAGATGCCATGCAGGATGGGAACCAACTTCTGTGGTGGGACCACGTTGTTCAGAGACCATCTGTATGAAAGCCTCCTCATGGTCTTGGCAGAGCTATTGTGTCAACCCAGAAGCATCATAAAGACGTCCTTGTTTGTTGATAGTCTTCTTCCCTGTCTGATGAAACAGCCCTTAGGGGGCTTAAACAAACAAACAAACAAACAAACAAACAAAAAACCCTCAAAATGAAAAACAATTTGTCAATAAATGGAAATTAAATGAATGTGTTAGCATTAATCGGTTACACTCTACATGTGCTCCTCTGAAAAAGTGGTGTTTCTATTCAGGGCCAGCTGTAGGCTTCCAGTATGGTAACGTAAGAAAGGACCCAAGAGAAACGGATCCAGCAGCCCTCACATGGCGTCCATCTCAGCTGGATCCTCCTGCACTTAGCTCACTTACTTTTTCCCTTGGATAGGAGTGCAGTTCCTAAGTGTTCCAGCCTCTGGGTGGACTGGCCTCTGTTCTTTGTCTTCCATATTTCAGGTCTCTTGGGTCCTGAAGCATATTTCTGTCTCATCTACTTAACTCTACTGTTAAATCTCTGCCACCATGCCTGTCTCTTCAGCTCACCAGATTTCACACTCATTTGCCAGTGGCTGTGAAAGGAAATGACAGCAGAATTTCTCATGGACTTGGCTCCCATCCAGCGTGGAAAACTTACTGAGTTGATGTCTCCCAGAGCCTGTCTTTAACTCAGGTGTCCCTGTTTCATTGGGCTCAGCAGATTTCCTACATCTGTGGTGTATGACATTGTAAAGAGTTCAATCTGGACTCTTTCCCCCTTATGTGTCCCCATTCCATGTTTAAGCCAAGGAGCCTCCCCATAGGTTTGAGACTGAAAAAGTGCAGATTGTATCAGTCCTGCTTTTAGCAGTGCCCTGTGGAATAAGACACCTCCTGCACAATGTTCCCTCTACTGCTTTTAAGGTGTGAACAGATGAGCAGGATCCATGAGCTGACAACCATGCCGTGGGAGCACTAGAGATGGTGAGCAGAGCTCTGAGCTTAGGGCCCTGGAAGAAAACGATGGAATGCAGGCGTTTCTTGCTCATTCATTCATTTACTCCTTCTTTCATTCACGCAGCAAGTAGTTACTGAGCTGTCCTGTGCTGTGCACCAGGTTGGCCACTGAGATATGACAGCTAACACCTACTGAATAACTACTGTAGAGCAGGCCCTATGCTAAGTGCGAGTCTTCCACAATGCTGAAGGACAGTGCTGTGGTTATCTTCCCTTTAAAGGGAGGAAATTAGCACTCTGAAGTGTTAAGTAATGACACACAGCCAGTAAGTGATGGAATCTGCATTTGAATGCAGACGGTCTCATTCAAAGTCCTGAGTTCTTGATAGCCACACTACAGGGCTTGAATGTAGGACTCTTTACTAGACAATGTGGGAGATACCAGGACAAAGAGGACATAATTCCTGTTCTTGGGGATTTAGTGGTAACAGAGGGAATGGATATTCATTGTGCTGCCACTTATGCAGTTTGATCCTAGACAGATTACTCCAATGTGCCTCGGTTTTCTCATCCTTCATTGGGAAATGTTTCCTATTTCGTTATTTTGAGGATTAAATACATTAAGATATGTATAACACTGAAGGTAGTGCTTTGGTCAACCAAGAATTATTGGTTATTATTGCTTTTATTATTAACCAATAATAATCACCAGAATAATAGTATTCAATGTGCGGCTACTGTATATCAGACAATATGTTAATCACTTAGTGATTGATCTATGGTGAATAGGCTGTATTGATGATGTCCCTTTCTATTTTTTCATTGAAATGAAGGTAGCCTAAAGAATAATTCTAATAGCAAGGAAATGGGAGAGCCTGGTAAAACAATACTCTTACCTCCTTATGACAAAGAACACTACGTTGAGATAAACCTTAACTCCACTCTCAGTCCCCCAAGAACAAAGGGTATCTCAGATATTGGCTTAAGGATAAGGGAGTTAGAGAAAATGCTATAGTTTATATAGGGAAGTTGTTTGAGAAAAGCCAGGGCAGTGAAAGAAAAAAGAGATGAGCAGTAGGCAGCTTAGCTCCCCCAGGCCACTGCATCTAGCCATTTCTCTAGTGGGTCACTCCAAAGATGTCCTCAAACCTCACTGATAGATTTGCCTGTCCTGTGTGGTTGGAAACAAGGACAGGGTAGAAATCACTGGGGCTCTCTGGGAAGGGCAGCCCAGCTCTTTGATTTTGCATTGTGTAGCAACTCAATTGACTAAAAGGCAGACCTCAATTTTCTCCAGTCTTTCAACAGAGAATATGTGTATGAACACGGAAACAATAGGACCTGTTTTGGAGGAAATGGGGGATTTTCACATTTATTTGCTGTGTTCTAGGAATGTCCAGGGATATAAATGCAAGAAGAAACAGTTTCTGTTCTTAAGGAATTTGAATCCTTTTCTTCCCTACCATGTTCAGCCTAGAGATGTACTTATTCAACTCTTTGGCCTATTATAGATAATTTTGCCATGACATTATCTAGTTTTTGTCCCCACCCCGAAATTTAATTACCTGAAGTCTGAGACTTATGGAGCTGCTTTGATTGAGAAAGAAGAGTTTTTGAGTAGGAAATAGGAGTGGGATTTGAAAATGCCTTTGAAGATCTTGTAACTGATTTTCCTGCTTTGCTGGTGATGAGAATCCTGGAGTGTGACTGAGTTGCCCAGAAATGATGAGATGACCACGTATTCTTATTACATCCCCACAGTGACATGTCCCTTTAGTTTCTGCAAAGAGCAACTGAAGATCCAGAGCCACCAGAGTCTGAGGTAACACTGCCATCACAGGTATGTTCTGCTTCTTTCTCCTCACTTCCTATTCACCCTGAAAATGGGCTTCCTTTTAATATTGCAAAGTAATAGGGTATACCCCCCTTTTTCATGCAAGAGCACCATTTCCACCTTCTACAGCTTTCTTTGTTTCAAATTGTTCATTCTTGGCAGTAATATTCTTAAACCAGGGAAGAATGAGGAAATTTCACTGTCTTGGTGAAATTACCTCATTTAGGAATAATTGGTATTCACAGAAGAGATGCACATTTTCATCCACCTAGTAATGAACAAATTAACAAGACACCTACTGAGTTGTGTTAACAAAATTATCAAATGTAAAAGGAACTAATTACTAGCCACTTCATCCAGACAAACTCAAAACTGCATTCATAATGGGCTTTGTGGCTGACTTGATGTAGACTGTGGAGAAAGGAAATGAACAGGTGCCTGGTGATCAAAAGACTGTGCTTGGTGATTATTTTGGAAGTGGTCCTTGTTTCTCAAGAAGCCTGAGATTACTTCTAGGGAACTTTCTTTTTTGCTGGTGAAGATGTGTACACTATGCACACTTCTTTTCAGAGATAGCTGATTGTTATCCATAAAATAGCAACCCAAACCTACAGAGATGAATTTTTAGAAATGGTAATCTTTTGTGAATAGATGTAACCAGCAAACTCACTATGTGTTTATGGAGTCAATTAGCCAAATTCACAAGGAACTGCTGGCCTGGTGCCTGAAAGGATTTAGGACTGAGGAAGATTTCTGATAAAAATGAAAGTAGGACTCTCACAAGTATATTGGAATTTTGGTATTTACTCACATTGAATACTTCCTTTTTTGAGGTGTTTGAAAGAAGCTGATGGCAGTTTTATAGATTAGACAATTCAGTTAATTAATGCATTAGGCTTAATTGCCTATGATAAATACATATTTTTTGAATTTATAATATAGCTCCAGAGGAATTCGAAGTAACTTTTGGACTATTTAATTTCAATTAAATATCTCAGCAGTTGAAGTGGGAAGTAAAAAAAAGCAAAACAGGTTATTAGAGATGTTAAGATGAGGTCGAGGGATAAAAGAGGGCTTTAGTTTCTTCATGCATTCACTCATCCATTCATCTATTCAATAATTATTATTGATTGACTGCTAGGCTAATGAAGTTCTAAGTGCTGGGGATAAAACAAGGAATAAGAAATAAGACAAATGAAATCTCTACACTAAAACAACATAAACTCTGGAGAATAAAAGAGATTAAAAAAAAACAAAGAAAAGCAAGAAAAATATTTTGGAGAATGAGAACTAGTATAAAGTAAACAGATGATGTGATAAAGTAATAGGGTGGGGGAGGGGACAACAACATGAGGTAAAGTGGTCAGGGGAGAAGTGGAGATATGTTCTTCTAGTCAGTCTAGTGTTTGCTAGTGTAGATTTAAAATGGGAACAAGTTTGAAGAGCTAATTAACCTAAGTCCTTACCAAGTATAGATTTTTTTGGTTAGATTTTCTGCGCTCTCTTATTTTCGTGGCTCAGTTACATGTAATGCAGGGACTGATTGCACTTCTGTGCTCTGTAGCAAATTTCTTCTTCCCCATCCTGCCTTGGCCCCCCTATGAGGGAAAGGCAGGGCGCTCTGCATTTGCTTCTGGGAAACCAATGAGGAACTTTATAGAGAGCTTCCCTGTTTTGCTAAGTGACAGCATATTGAGTGGATGTCAGTACTAAGATAAGCATACTTGAGCAGATAGCTAAGAGTAATTGTGGAAACAGCATCTAGAGTTCTAGGAAGAAATCCCTCAATTGGAGTTCCCACCACATAAACACACACACTCAGGGAAGGGATATGGTGGAGGCACAAGCTGGGATCAAGCCCTCTGCACTGAGTTAGGGCTCAGTGAATTTTGGTTGGTGCATTAGTAAGTGAATGGATGATTGAATGAATAAATGGAGTAAATCTCTAGCTCTTGGACATGATCTCAGACATAGGTATGTGGAATCAAAATATGCCAATGGAAAAGCCACCACCACACACACACACAGGCACATGTATACACATATCTTATACCGATAAGTTCCCCAAGGTTTTATTTTAACATTTTTCTTCAGAGGAAGATGCATTTGAGATTTATGTCAAAGAATTTAACATCCTACTTTGGAAAAATATGTAAAATGTCTTTTTAAAAAAATTTTTTTTATAGCTGGGGCTATCTTAAATTAGGGCAAGTATGGAACATTAGATTTTCTTTTTTGATAAAGCATAGAGATGAAAACAGAGGAAGGAGGATATCATCAAAAACAGAGAACCAGTTAGTAATTTGGTGACCATTGTGAGGCAATGGGAAGAACAACAGACCGGAATCAAAAGGGGTGGTTGATGGCTTTGGACAAGCTACTTAACTGCCTTGAACTGCAGTGTTTAAGGTGGTGTATTATATCAATTTTCAAAGTATAGTCTTTTAAGAGTGGAATTATGCTGCATCTCAATACTTCTCTTGCAAATGTTCATGATGACATTGGCATTTAAAGAGTCTGAAATTCTTCTCATAGAGACGTCTGCTTCACCTTGTTTAAAAGAACACACTCTTAGAACACTGAAAAAATAAAATAAATTTAAAGTAAAAAAAAAAGAACACACTTGTGGTGCATAAGGGTAATATAGAAGACAGTAGGAGAAGGAGAGTAAATGGGAAGTAGGGTAATTCAGGAAGAGACACAAAACATGAGAGACTTTGGACGCAGAAACAAACTGAGGGACTTGGAGGGAGGGGGTGGCGGGGATGGGAGAGCCTGGTGGTGGGTACTGAGGGCACCTATTGCATGGAGCACTGGGTGTGGGGCATGGGCAATGAATCTTGGAACACTGAAAAAATAAAATAAATTTAAAGTTAAAAAAAAAAGAACACATTCAAAACTTTTTCCTTTTGATCACTATTGATTGACATATTATGGACCTGTTTTTCCAATAAATGTAATCTCTGGGTGCTGCTCTTGACCCTCTGATATCTGCACATATGTCCTATATACATGGTGTATGTCCACATCTCCTTTCTAAGCAGAGGTCAATTTCTTCCCCATTCGTCCTACTTTACTGAACCATTATGATTGAAGCTCACTCTAAAGTCAATTCGTCTCTTTTTTAAAGCTCTTGTAAGAGAAGTTTACCTCATTAAATCTCTTAGCAAGAGTCACAGCTTCCTAAATTTTTTAAAGAATAGTTGTTTCCAAATGCAAAATCAGGTGTTTAGGTAATAGAGCCTCTTACTGCCCATAGGTCTTTTTGCTTTTTTTCTGAAATGGAATTAAACCTTATCTTGGATAATTCTTTTTGTGCTTTTATAGAGGAATGTAAGTTTAAGGGGGGTGTGTAAATGGGTGCCATCTGCTAATTGCAGAACCCAGCTGAGGATGGCACAGCTTTTTGAGGCTCTCCCTGAGTTCTGTTGGCTTTATGATCTCTCAAGGAATAGAATGATTTTCACCTTCTTCCTCATCCTTTTCTGACTTGGTCACCACTGGATTTTCAGTTCTAAACACAGTTTCTGGCATAGAATTGATAGATGTTCAATAAAACAACTGTAGAATAAATGAGTGAGGCTGGGGGAGGGAGAAAAGAAGGGAGGAAGGGAGGAAAGGAGGAAGGAAAGGGGAAGAAAGGAAGGAAGGAAGGGAGGGAGGAAAAAAGAAAGACATGGTCTTTTGTATTCCCTACTATTATAATCTGAGTGGTTCATGGCTGTTTTCCTCATTTTATGTTGTATTGTGCTATACCCTGGAAGATTTCTACCATCACCCTGGTGAATGCTTATTTTACTTCTAATTATCTTATAGCATCTGTTTTGTAAGCTGATGGTGGCCACTTGTTACCAGAGACACTATGGAAGTAGCTAAAGGCCAATCAATAACATGTTGATACTTGTGGAGAGATTCTGCTCCAAAAACATAATTGTTGGAAATTTTATTCTATCATTTGGCTTGAAGCACAGCATGTAGTTGTCACAAGAGGACATTTGCTCTGGGGGTGAGTATGACATTGATAGGATCTAATTTCACACCCAATACAACAGGTTGAAGAGCATCACTATTACTTTGCAAACCTTGAGTTTTGTCTGCTGCCTGGTGCCTTTTTGTTGCCAGACTCTATTTCCTAGTTTGCTCTGCCAAAACTGGCAGGCTAGCAGCTCTGCAAAAAAATTAGGCGGAAGATAGGGTTTTCTGTAGCATATGATGAAAGATGGGGGAAAAAAAATGAAAGTACTGAAATGTCTTTATACAAATGCAAAGACTATAGGAGGTTGGCAAGAAGATAATTGTGCATCTGAGTGAAGGAGGCTATGACTAGATTTAGATAAACAAAATCTGCTGAGATCATGTTCATTGCTAAGATGCCATCCTTAAAAGATAAATACCTAGAGGGATTGGATAAAGAAAAAAATAAAGTTGAAGAGGTACCATCTACATCAAAGTGCTTTTACAAATATTAATGGGGTTTGTACTTGGTACTTAGCATTGAGAAAATCACTAAATTGAATTGTGGCTTATGAGGCAATAGTATATAAAAACCTTACAATACAGTTGTCTGTTTCCATGATGCTTCTAATTTTGTGGTAGATGCCACCTTCTTCAAAGACTGTCTAATACTAGGCTTTATTTATTGTATTGAAAATTATGTAAATGCATTTACATATCAAACATATCAATTGAGGATCCAAAAATGCAAACGATAGTTGTAGTTTCAGTTTTAAGGGATTTTGTAAACTCTCGGAAGATTTATAGACAGCTCTCACACAAGGCAGAAAGTATTCCTTACCAAATGAATTGTACCAACAAGCTTACTAGGAATTCAGTGGAGGAAAGTATCATTTCTTCCTCTGCTATCAAGGGAAGTCCTTTTGTAGAGGATGGCATTTGAACTGGGCCTGGGACATTTGGTAGGGTTTCAGGAAGAGAAGATATATCTGGAGGATTAATGGCAAAAGAAAGTAAATGAGCAAAAGTGAGAGGACAGAAAAAAATGTCTTCTCTACAAGTTTGTTTCTTTGCTCATTTCTCTGTCTCAGCTGTTGGCACCTTCATCTCTACCTGGACACCAGGCTTGGGATCTACGAGTCATTGAGATTTTAAATTTTCTTTCACTCTCTAAGTCTAAGGAGTCATTGAGTCCTACTGATTTCACTCCTCATACTTTAAAATTTCACTCCTCCTACTCCTTCACTTCTGTTTAAAATCTTTCAGTGGTGCTCCATTACTGACAGGATGAAGTCTAAACTCTGTAGCATGTCATGTGTGTCCTCCTTGAATTGGTTCCTGACTACCTCTTCAGCTTCATCTGCCACCTTTCCCTTCACAATGGTCTTTTCATAGTAGGTACTGGGAAATTATCGTCATTCTTTTTAGAGGGAAATGACATAATAATAGAGAAAGAGTAAGTTAGTTATTCTTTGCAGGAAAGATTTAAGAGTGTAGTGATTATATACCTAATGGGAAGTCAGTAGACCTGGATTTGGATTCTAGGTTTGCCACCTGATGGTTGTGTGACTCTGGGTAATGTGCATAATTGCTATAAATCTTACACATTCCTGGTGAGGATTAACTCAATGATACAGGCAAAGAACTTAACAAAATTGCTGGAATATAGTACACATATACATACCTAATATGTAGTAGTCTTTATCTTTTCTCATTTCCCTTCTTCCTCTCCTAGGTTCCTCTCTTCCCTCCCTCTTCTATTCCTTTCTTTTCTCCCTTTTCCCCCCCTCTATTCCTCCCTCCTTCTTTTCTCCCCATCTCCCTACCTTTCTTCTTTCTCTTTCTTACTTTGTTCCCTTTTCTTAGAAGCTGGAGACTCTGCTTAAAGGAAGAGGAAATAGGAGCCAGAATCAGTGTGTGAAAATGGATTTTCGAAATAGATTTCAGATCTGTGTCTGAGTGAAATGTATTACAGAACCTCAGGACATCATGGAAAAACAAGATCAAAAGTAAAACTGCATGAATGAAACACAACACAGATGCAAAAAAAATGGAAATATCTTTATAACAGATATTTGTATATTCTCACTCTAGTGTATGATTAAATATTACTCTTTACTATGAGTGTTGAGGGTTGTTTCTGTTAAAGTTAACACACCAACAGGACATTTATTAAGATTCTGATATTTCCAACATAGAGTTTGTGGGTCATCATGTTTACTGGATACAATGTGTATAAGGCCTAGGGCCCATGCACTTTCCAAGTACTTGATAAAAAGGAGTTTTTAATCTCAGAAACTAATACATCCACACAAGAAATAATTAAACTTCCAGTAAAATTTAATGCATGGAAACGTAACATAACTGAAGTTTGGAGGAGAACTGATATAAGAATTATGAGATTATGGTGTTTCAGATATTTTCTGTGGTACCTAGACAGAGTGTAAGAATCCAAAGAAATAAGGTCAAGATATAGGTAATGACTGAATGATTGACTCATCAGGCAGAATCTGTTTTGGGGAATATGTATAGACCTAGACTTTTAAAAAGAGATACAGAGAGTGTATAAATATGGAGTATAAATTCGTTCTTTTTTTTAAAAGATTTTATTTATTTGACAGAGAGAGACACAGCGGGAGAGGCAACACAAACACAAGCAGGGAGGGATGGGAGAGGGAGAAGAGGGCTTCCTGCTGAGCAGGGATTCTGTTGCAGGGCTCAGTCCTAGGACCCTGGGATCATGAACTGAGCCAAAGGTAGCCACTTAATGACTGAGCCGCCCAGGCACCCCTGTAAATTCATTCTTATAACAGCTCTGTGAGGCATATACCATTGTGCTTGTCCTAGTTTGTAGAGATCATTGTTTTGTCATTCTCTTTTATTTATACGCCTTTTAAAAACTTTTCTTGATATATATTCATTTTAGTTTGTTGCAATAGATATGCATTACTTTTTAAATTTATTTTTTATTTTTTCCATAATGCAGCCACACTATCTCTCCCCCCTACACCTCCCAGCAAACCTCAGTTTGTTTCCTGAGATTAAGAGTCTGTTATGGTTTGTCTCCCTCCCTGGTCCCATCTTGTTTCTTTTTTTTCCCTCCCTTCCCCCATGACCCCCTGTCCTGCCTCCCAACTTCCTCATATCAGAGAGATTATATAATAATTCTCTTTTTCTGATTGACTTATTTCACTCAGCGTAATACCCTCCAGTTCCATCCACATCATTGCAAATGTCAGGATTTCATTCTTTTTGGTGGCTGCGTAGTATTCTGTGTATATATATATATATATATATATATATATATATATATCACATCTTCTTTATCCATTCATCTGTTAATGGACATCTAGGTTCTTTCCATAGTTTGGCTATTGTGGACATTGCTGCTATAAACATTAGGGTGCATGTACCCCTTTGGATCATTACATTTGTATCTTTAGGGTAAATACCCAGTAGTGCAATTGCTGGGTTGTAGGGTAGCTCTATTGTCAACTTTTTGAGGAATCTCCGTACTGTTTTCTGGAGTGTCTGCACCAGCAATGTAGAAGGGTTCCCCTTTCTCCACATCCTTGCCAACATCTCTTGTTTCCTGACTTGTTAATTTTAACCATTCTGACTGGTGTAAGGTAGTATCTCACTGTGGTTTTGATTTGTATTTACCTGATGATGTGATGTTGAGCACTTTTTTATGTGTCTTCTTTGGAGAAATGTCTGTTCAAGTATGCATTACTTTTTTAAGTTTTAGAATGGAAATTTTAGATTAAGAAACATGAGCCATGCAAAAAGTGGAAAAACTTAATGTAAGTATTAGGAGATAGGTACTTTGGTTAAATAAAATAGTTGTAATTTCTCTAGAAATGAATTAAGGAAAATGTAAGATGTGTTAGATGAAGAAATGTTTTAAATTACATTTAGCTAAATAATCATCTGAATAGGATATAAGATACATATTTAAAATAAGTGGGGAAAAGATACAAGGGTTGAATGAGTTAGTGAACTTTATTGAAGTTAGCTTAACTGTTATTAAGGAGGAAGAAATTCTCTAAGAAAATACATTCTTAAAGTCAAAGTAGAAAGGCCATGGCAATATGATGAATATAAAATGGCAAAATTCCCAACCATTTATATTTCTAATTTTATTTAAACAAGAAAAATGCAGATAAGAAAGTCTGCAATTAGAAATTAATGAAGACCTTTTGGGAAAAGGAAAAGGTAATTGGCAGAAATTCTCAGCCAAGGCTTGAAATATGGAAAGTTAAGAAACCACATGAATCCAAGGGTGAAAGGGAATTGGTATCACTTTATAAAGCTACTTAAAATTACTTGTGAAACATGCCAGAGGATTAGAAGCTTCATAAGATGAGTGGGGAATGCAAAGGTAGCTCTGTTA
The DNA here is from genome assembly GCA_004023965.1 of Spilogale gracilis. Taxonomy (NCBI): domain Eukaryota; kingdom Metazoa; phylum Chordata; class Mammalia; order Carnivora; family Mephitidae; genus Spilogale; species Spilogale gracilis. The sequence continues at coordinate 29,435 of PITA01003385.1, forward strand.
ATATTGGCCTTTCCCAATAGGTGTGATGCTTAGTAAAATGGTGAGATGGTCACAAAAGTCTTCAAATATTTACAAGTCCCTTAGGAGTCAGGATCATGGAAACTACCCTTTGAAAGTAAATAAGGCATTTGTTGAAGAGGACTGTACTGATTAGCCTTTGTAAGTCTTTAGAGTCTTATGGTAAATAATAATAAAAATAAAAATGGTAGCCAACATGTATTGACTGTGTGCTGTGTGTCAGGTACTGTTTTCTAAACACTACTCATGGATACATTAATTTTCAGATAGTCTTGTGAGGCATAATATGTGTCACTAAATGAGGCAAAAGAATTCATTCACTCATTTGACAACAGTTTAGCTCCCACCTAGTTTGTGTTTTGTGCCATGCTTAATAATGGACATATCCTGGTATTGATTAAAAAAAGACAAAACTTCTGCTCTTTTGAGACTGGAATCTACTTCCAGATATTAGGGCTAGGGCTATTAGAGCCACATGTAATGGCCAGCAGCACAGCGCTTCGAATGTATGCCTGACATGCCACAGACATCTGTCAGGTGTCTGTTTACGTCATTAAGTCTTATTATCGGATGGGAGGCCGTTGCTGATCTCCAAGTTTAAACATTCTCCAATGAGCTTAAGAATTTTAAACCTATAAAATTAAGATGAGATCCAAGATGTGGATATAAGTATCTTATTTCGTTATGGACCTTCAGGACACACTAAGAAGAGCCCTTTGGGTTTTATGTACTGAAATGGCCAATTTTGGAGTCAGACTATCTAGGTTTGAATCCCAGCTCTGCCAGTTACTATCTAGGTGACTTTGAACAAGTTACTTAATCTCTCTGTAAGTGAGGAAAAATAATAAGCATCGTTGTAGGGAGTTGTGATAAAAATTACATGAGACGTTACAGGTGCAGAGCAAGTGTGGGATGAGTGTTAGTGAGGACATAATGATGTCATTAGTGGTGATGAAAATGATGGTTATAATGATAGAAAATAGGAACATAGAATGGAGAACTTTGTCTGTTGTTAGCCCACTCATTCTCTCTCTTATTCCTTCCCTAAAGCCAACTGCTTGATATTTGGGGTCACTATACTACACAATTTTCCACTTGTTCTAGTTCATTGTGCCTATCATCTTTAAGTAGAGGTAATAACATGTTAAAAAGCAATAAGAAACACTACTATCCATTCAGTCCATTATGGTCCAGCCACTGCCCTCAGCCCAAATCATTCATTAAATGCGTTTAATCCTCTGGGCAACCCTACCAAAGAACCAAGATTTAAACAATTAAAGAAGCATCTAGAAACAGATGAGAGCAAGAATTTGAAATCTTGTCTGACTCAAAGTCCATACATTTTCACTTTACTCTGCAGTAGGATGCTGAAAAGATATAACTACATAATAATTTATTAAGTGCACAGTGGGTACTAGTTGTGTTAAATCAGAATATTATAGACTCCACTGTCCCTCTTTATAGGAACAGAGTGACAAAAGCTGTGAATATATCAATGAGTAAAAATGTAAAATTTCTATATAAGCAAAATAATCTTTTCCCTTTTTCTTTTGATGTGTCACTCATTTTTTTAAAATGACACTAAATTTAAAGGTCTGGTATACTACTTCTTACTAATAATCCCTAAAGTACCTATATTTCCGCTTTTTATTAATTTGTATATTCCCTAACTCCCTCCATGGGAAAACTTCTATGTGAGGTATCTTATTTTATTTTTTTTTTTGTAAAGATTTCATTTATTTATTTGACAGAGAAAGACACAGCTAGAGAGGGAATACAAGAAAGGGGAGTGAGAGAGGGAGAAGCAGGTTTCCCACGGAGCAGGGAGCCCAATGTGGGGCTTGATCCAGGGACTCCAGGATCATGACCTGAGCTGAAAGCCGATGCTTAACGACTGAGCCACCCAGGCGCCTTGAAGTATCTTATCCTTGAATTAGTAGAATCTGTCGAGTATCTTATTCCAAGTTAGTGGAATATAGAGAACCATAGAGAAAGATAGGAAAGATCAAGATGCTTCCTTGGATGTTTCCACATTAAATGTGGATTACAAACACATATTCAGTTTGAGAGAACATCTATAAGAATTCTCAAGTGTCATTCCTATTTTTCACCACAGCTAGGGGAAGAGGACTAAAAATAAAACACTGAAAAATTGTCTGAAGTAAGAAAATAAAAAATTTATCTTGAATAATTTCAAATTTATATCTTGTGGTTTTGATTTGTGTTCCCTTGATGATTGGTGATGTTGAGCATCTTTTTTACGTGTCTGTTGGACATTTGTATGTCTTCTTTGGAAAAATATCTATTCAGGTCCTCTGCTCATTTTTAAATTAGATTATTTGGGGTTGTTGGGCACCTGGGTAGTTCAGTCAGTTGAGTTTCTGCCTTCAGTTCAGGTCATGATCCTGGAGTCCTGGGATCGAGCCCCATATCGGGCACCCTGTTTGGCAGAGTGCTTCTCCCTCTCCCTCTGCCTGCCACTCTGCCTATTTGTGCTCTCTCTCTGTCTCTCTGTCAAATAAATAAATAGAATCATAAAAAGAAAAAATATTATTTGGGGTTCTTTTGGTGTTGAGTTGTATAATTCCTTTTTTTTTTTTTTTTAAGATTTTGTTTATTTATTTGACAGAGGGAGAAATCACAAGTAGGCAGAGAGGCAGGCAGAGAGGAGGAAGCAGGCTCCCTGTTGAGCAAAGAGAGCCCGACGCCAGCCTCGATCCCAGGACCCTGAGATCATGAACTGAGCCGAAGGCAGAGGCTTTAACCCACTGAGCCACCCAGGCACCTGAGTTGTATAGTTCTTAAAATATTTTGGATATTAGCCCTTTATCAGGTAATCATTCGCAAATACCATCCCTATTCAGCAGGTTGCCTTTTTGTTTTATTGATGGTTTCCTTTTTGTGAAAAAGACTTTTATTTTGGTGTAGTCTCAATAGTTCAATTTTTCTTTTGTTTCCCTTGCCTGTGGAAATATATCTAGAAAAATGTTTCCACAGCTGATCTTAAAGAAATTACTGCCTGCGTTTTCTTCTAGGAGCTTTATGGTTTCAAGTCTCAGATTTAGGTCTTTAAATCATTTTGAGTTTATTTCTGTGTAGAGTGTAGGAAATTAGTTCAGTTTTACTTTATAACCATCAGAATGGTTAAAATAAAAAACACAAGAAATAACAAGTATTGGCAAGGATATAGAGAAAAAGGAAACTTCATGTACTGTTGTGGAAATGCACACTGGTGCACCTACTGTAGAAAATAGTGTGGAGGTGTCTCAAAAAATTAAAAATAAAAGGGCGCCTGTGTGTGCAGTCGGTTTAGCATCTGCCTTCAGCTCAGGTCATGATCCCAGGGTCCTGGGATTGAGCCTGACATTGGGCTCCCTGCTCAGTGGGAAGCCTGCTTCTCTGTCTCCCACTCTCCCTGCTTATGTTCATTCTTGCATGGTGTCTCTCCCCATCAAATAAATAAATAAAATCTTTTTAAAAAGAAATAAAATCTTTAAAAAATTAAAAATAGAATTATTATATGATCTAGCAATTCCACTACTGGATATTTATCCAAAGAAAATGAAAACACTCAATCAAAAAGGGTTTATGCACCCCTATATTTATTACAGCAGAAAGACAAATATCATATGATTTCATCCATATGTGGAACTTCAGGAGCAAAAGAACAAACAAAATAAAAGACAGGTAAAAAACCCACAAAAATAGATTCTTAAAAATACAGAGAACAAACAGGATTACCAGAGGGAAGCGGTGGGGGTGGGGGTGGGGATAGGTGATATAGGTGATGAGGCTTAAGAATATGTTTATCCTGATGAGCACTGAGTAATGTATAGAATTGCTGAATCATATTATATAACTCAAACTGATGTAACACTACATGTTAGTTGTACTTCAATAAAAAAGAAGTAATAATTTCACATTTATAGAAGGGTTAAAAGAAAATTATAAAGATCTCCATATTCCCTTTACTCAGATTTCCCAAGTGTTATTTAAGCATTTGCTCCATTGTCTTTCTGTCTCTATCACTGTCACTGTCTCCCCAGGACAATCACACACACACACACACACACATGCACGCACACACATGCACACACACACACGGAGTATATCTTCCCATTAACATTGGTATTCTAAACCATCTGAGAGCATATTGAAAATACAAAGCCCAATAATTCTAAAAACTCTGGTTTGTATTTCCCAAAGTCAAGGATGCTCTGCTATCTAAGTATCACACAAACCTCCAAATCAGGAAGTCAACTGATATGACACTACCATCCAATCAACAGATTCAGTCAAATTTGGCAATTGTCCCAATAAAGTTCTGTCTTTCTGGCCAGGAACAGTCCTGCATTGAGTTGCAATAGCTCTTTGTTCTCCTCAAAACTGGAAGAGTTCTATGGTCTTTCACTCTTTCATGTCCTTGATCAATTCTTAAAGAGTATAATTCTTAACATTCTTAAGTTGTTTCCTCATGACCAGACTCAGGTCACACTCCCTTGGCAGAAACACTACGGGAAAGATGCTGTGTTCTTTTCAGTACATCATATCAGGGGCACATAATACCCATCCATCACATCTCTGGTGATGTTAAACTTGAGCATCTGGCCGTAGTGATATCTGGCAAATTTCCCCATTATAATGTCAACATCCTTCTTTGTAATTGGCTAGCATTTTGCAGGAAAATATTCTGAGAGTACACACCAGTTTGGCCTCAACAGTCCTCCACCCCTGCCTGAATAAATGCCATTGTGAGAGTTATCTAATGCTAAATTTCTATCCCCATCATTTCTTCTACATTTATTAATTGATGTTTTATTTTTAGGAAACTTTTGCTTTTCTTGAATTTACTTACATTAGTGTGGACTCATAGAGTCCAACTTAATTGAATTGGTTGTATTTCATTATTACCATCATTTATTTAGATGCTCAACCTCTTCTTCATATGGCCAGTGGCAGTCCCTTTTTGTGTCTTTTTGACATCTTTTCATCATTCTTTGAGCATATTTTCACTTTTTGATCACTGGGTGTTTCAGGCTCATTTTGTCCTTTCTCTGCCTTATCTTTGAAATCATTGATTTCCCAAAGAACCTAGGTTCCTTTTTGTGGAGAGGAATATTTAGAAATCAAGAAGTGGGTATTTATTGTGATCAGTGTTACCAAAGTGTTGTTAATTCCCAGCTCTCTCCGTTTATAGGGCTAAAAATAAGTTTATTTTTATATGTACACACAAGTATACATCTATATAAGTCACATGCACACTTAAGCCTGTAAGTATGTGTGTGTGTGTGTGTGTGTGTGTGTGTGTGTGTGTGTGTATGCAGATATATGTACATGTGTATTAGAGGAAGCAAAGAAAGGCAAAGAGAAGAAACGGAAAAGAAAAAATGTTAAACAGGATTTTAAAATATAAATAATAACCAGTTTGTGTATTTGGGTCACACACTTGTGAAATTTGAATTGCACAGATGGAAAAACATTAAGAATAAGGGCAAAAACATGATCTTTAAGTATAAGGGCTGTACTGGCAAGGAAATATCAGGAAGAAGACTTAAATATATAAGACTTATATATAGAGAGAGAAAAAAAAATCCTTTTGGATAAAACCTAAGACTGAATATACACATTAGACCAAATTCTTTAAAGGGATGAGAATTTTGTCTGTTAATTTGGATTTTCCAAATCCTGAAAGTAGTCACATGCCCAGTTTGAGTAACTCCTTAGGAAGAATTCACCAGTTTTTTAATTGGATGCAACTAAAAAATGGGTATATTTTCTGGGAGAGATATATAAAATCTCCCTGAAATGTGGTGGCAGTATTAATCTACAGCAGAAGTCAAGGCTTTCTAGGGTCTTTTTTGAGGTGACACGGGTCGTGGCAAGTTAGAAAGGGCTACAGGATGAATTCCTGGGGTAAAAGGTAAAACCATGCAGAGAAACCATATGGCCTGCCAGGAAAAGGCCCCATAACAAAAATATTAATAATAACACAACAACAACTGTTTTGTGTATGCATGTGTTTTAGAAAGATGTATGCAAATGTAAACAAAACACATTAATTTATTTTCTCTAAAGCATAAACAAACATTGCCTTGTTTGGCAGGATCTGCAAAATGCATATTGCTCCCTTTGGCTTTTTTCTTTGCTACAATGGAAGTATGTTTTATATTAAATTCATTGTTACTAGGAAATTAATCCCAAAATATGCCAGTGTGGCTTTCCATAGTATTGAAAATGCAGCCTCAGCTAAACACAGTAGCCTCCAGAAATTTAAAAAAAAAAAAAAAAAAAAAAGGTAAAGTTTTCCCTTAAGTTGAATGCAATGGACACGTAAGAAGCCACTGGAGGGGGAGAGTTCTTTGAGTATTATAACCTTCTGGGGAGCTGTTGGCTAACGAGGGTATCAAACCACATGTGTATCTAGGAGACATACAATGAGGCATCAAAAAAGGATAGTTTGCCTTTAAAGTTGTAGGAAGGAGAAACATGGGAACACTGAGGTTATCTACTAAAGTCTCTAAAAATACATCTTCCTAGACACACCTGTTTTTTTACTTTTATTAAAAAGAGTAAATGAATCAATAGATAAAGGGAGTGTGAATGACATAATCAATCTTGACTTAAGCTGAAGAGTTGATGAAGTGTTTACAAGAACTGGAGTAAACATTAAGTCTGAATGTGCCAAGGCAGTCACCTGCTGAATGGCCTTGGTGACAGAGTTGTGAAGACACAGTGAAGAAGTACAGGCTCTGAGGGAGGGTCTTCAAGTGCCTGGGCCATGACATGCTTTCTGTTAACTTCATATCCAAGAGCTGTAAGAGCTTCTATCTTTAGGCATCCCTGGGCAGCATTTCAACAGAAATGTTTTTGGATACTTCTCTATTAGAACAATGAGGCAAGGAGAATTACAGCTATTGTCCGGAGAATAAAGGCTGAAACACCCAGACTTTAATTATTGAGAAGTTGCAGTACATTTGGCCTAAATTGTTTGAAACTGGCTAGTTGTGCTTACGGTGTTCTGAGGACGTTTTTCATCCTTTCCCCATGCAAGACTGTAGGTACCATGAGGGCAGGGGCTTTATTTCTTTCTTTTGCTGACGTAATCCTCATTTGGAGAAAGGCATATGGTAGGGGCTCAACAAGATTTGGTGACTGATCACAAACATCAGTTGAATGCTGCTTATTTATTTGGTACTAACTCATGTGCCAGTTTCCCTTTCTGTATGACAAGGGCTGAGGTGAAAAGCAGCATGAAAACTCAACTCAGTGCCTTCTTGAGCAAGCACATATGATTTCTGCTTGCTCTCTGTACTGAGAAGTGGCTAGGACAAAAACCCTTCTGCTCTCATGTGGGGCCAAAGCCCCTTGTATGGCAGGGCCTGACGCTTGCCTTAGCAATTTTAATGAGGAATTATTGAGGGCTGTAGCCCTAGTCTGCACATTACCCCTGATGGTATGCCTACTCCTAAAATCCTGTAATGGGAAATAAGAGCTTCCATGATTCAGGACCAGAAATTGATGGACCTTAAAAAAATTGCTGGGCTGCATAACACAGAGCCAAAATGATTGGCTATTGTGCAACAAGGTAAATAATTCAAACAGACCTGAAGGCTCGCAAGAAGGGTGTCAGAGGTTATGGTTGCCAACATCTTCCAAATGAATGAAAAGCGAAACTCATCGCTCATTGATGATGTGGAAAATAGGGAGAACAGTCAAAATTGAAAATGAGCTAGTATCCCTGTGAGAGCAAAGCAAGAAGATAAATTTTTCTTTTTTTAACGTACTAGAGTACTGTGAGGTTCTTGGGTTGTTTGTATTCCCTCAAGTGAGAAAAGCTGTAAAGAAAATGCTATAGTCTTGGGGTACTATGTTAATTATGCCCTAATAGGAATCCAATACCAAGAGTAAGCCAGAAAGAAATCAAATCACAAACATCAGAATTCCATTGTCCAACTGTTTCCAGACAGTACCTTGGCATTGACCAAATTCTGAATTTTAGTTAGAATTAAGAGAAAAAAATTCATAGAAGGAGGTCTCCCTTTGGAGGCCCCTCTGTTGTGATACCAGATTTGATTCTTCTTTAACACCTTTTATGTGAACATCTTGAAGACTCTTGCAAATGCTACTTAACTAATTATTCACACAGTCCTGTGAATTAGTAATTTGGTCTCCCAAATCTCGTTGAATGAGCTGAGGAATCAAGAAGAAATGCATCTTATTACCTGAGAGAGAAGCTTTTTTTGGTACCAATTCCCTAAGAAAGTGTTTGGGAAAATAAAAACAAAACAAAAGAAACAAACAAACAAACACAAAATGATGAGGAAAACCCTAAAATTTTGTAGTCAGATTGCAAGAAAAAGTTGTTACCATTTCTTGTCATTATGTTTAAACTCATAGGAGAATAAGCTTGGGACATAATTTTTAAGAACCATGGAACTCTCCTTCTGTTTTTGATAAACTCATCTGTGAATCTCTTTTTTATATTAGCTTTGCTTCTCCTGATCATTTATTTACATGTCTTGACCAAAAAGAAAAAAAAAAGTCTTGTAATTTAATATATTCTGTTGTGTAGCCACATCTGATGCCACAGGGTTAAAATCTGGACTTAACTTCTTGAAGAAGGAGAAGTTGTGTTCACCGGGCTGAGCTCCAATCAGGACTTTTTTTTTTTTTTTTCATTCCGTGGCCATGTGTGCTTTGTCCATCTACAGGATTTTAGACCCAAGTAAGTAAACATGGTTTGGAATAATTTATATGGAGCATGTTTGGTAAATGACTGAAATTCACTCCAGATTGGAGAGATTTCTTAGGAAGACAACACCACTCCCTGCCTGCAGTCACTGCAGTGAGGCCTGCATAGGGCAAAACCTTTTTGCCATTACACATTCCACTGATATGGGGCCAAAATCCCCGGTGTGGTGGTGGGGGCTGGTTCAATAAGGCTGTTGATGCTTGCTAAAAGTATTTAAACCTTAGACCACGGTACGGAGTTTTTTCTTAACAATCCTCAGGTCCTCAATCTGTGGGCATGTGCAAATTCTTGAATACGCAGGGGCCATTGATTGACCTATGCTTGACTCCTGTCCCATGAAGTGGAAGCATTTGAAAATGTAGTCAAATGCTCTCACTAAGTCTGAGAAATAATGGTCATCATGTAGTCCTCAACACTAGTACCCAAGAGGAACTTTCTTGGGGAAAAAATGATATTTAAATGATATTTCTTTCTTTTGTGTTCTCTGTCTCCTCTCTTATTTGCTCTGTCTCTGTGTCTCTGCCACACAGACAGACAGACAGACACACACACACAAACATATACATATGCACACACATACACATTATTGTTTAGGGACCAGCCTTGAGATGCTGCAAGATCCCATCAGAATAAATTCCTTCCATGAAGATGGAAACTAAGCAGACTTGCCTTAGAAATCGGCCTTTGGTTTTGGTTGCCTCCTTCCAATCTTAGTTATTCTTTGCAAGCCTATAGCTCTGCCTCTCCATCTCAAACCCTACCTTCACTAGGGTCTTCAGGAAATCATGGAGAAGCCCTTACACCAGCCCAGAGGACTTTCATGGAATCTGAAAGCTTTGATGGTAGAACAAACTGTGAGGACTTTCATGACACAAATTTGATAATTATCTACATATCCGTGCCTTTGTTAAAATCCTTGAAGACTACCGTTGTACTTATACGGAGAGTTCAGATTTTTCTGCCAGTGCTTAAATATTTCAACCCTACCTGGAAAAGATTAAAGAGTTAAATATATGATCATACTACAGATATTTTAATTCAAATTTACTAATGTGAGTGGATAAGCTCTTTCTATTCAGAATAATTTCGGTCAAAGTTTCTAGTTCTCTGGGTAGCATGCTAGAATTTATTCACAAAAGCCTTATTATATCAGTTTTAAACCTTGTACTTTGGCAATTATTTTAAGAAAATATGAGGAGGAAAACTCACAAAGACAGTCGTCTTAGTTAAATTCATTTGCATTTTATTTGTTCTGTTTTGTTTGTTCTCTCATATGAACTGTTTTATTTTTCACTCCGATGTGTACAATTAGTTCCATTGTCCAAATTTCTTTGAGTAAGACCAGCCAAATTGCATTTATTATGCTATACAAAAGCATTTGTCACTGGCCCCAAAATATCTCGTTTTACTCCGAGACAATATAGATAGCAAACATGTCTTTCCCGCCGTCAGTGGGAGTGCTTTAAAACACCGAAGCTGAGGCTGCCTTCGGGTCTGACGTGCTTTTGAAGGTGTAGAAGCCAGCTCTGCTCGGGTGGTCAAAAAAAACAAAACAAAAAAGACCCAATCAGTTGAGTTTTTCTCTTCTAACTCCAAAGGGTGAAACTGAACACATTCTGAAACCGGGGAGGCAAGAGTACTCTTCTTCCATGACTCCCCCAGCAGGAAGCACGTGCGTTCTGTCATCAAAATCCATGAAGGGAAGGATTTTGAGGTCGGAGACTGGAATATATTATTTCTACTTTCACTGAACTCATGCTTAGGAAATAAAGGACCCCAGCCCTTGCTGCAGTAAGAGGAACTACAGTGTCAAGCATGTAGACTTTGAAAGAAAAATGTCTTGGTTCAAATTGTAGTACTGGTACTTCCCATCTTGTATCATGAATGAGTTATTGAATCCTTTTGTCTTTCGGTTTCCCCAGGAATAAAGTGAGGATAATTATTATGGGACCTCCTCCATGCCATGGTTCTGAGAATCAAATGAGTTAAGTGGGTAGAGAATACAGAATGAGGCCTGGCATTTCACTTTTTTTTTTTTTTTTTTTTTAGATATAAAGTGACATAAACATATGAGTATTCACTAGCATTGTTCTAGATAGTTTGAGAATTTTGTCCAAGGCTTGGTTTTGATAAAAATTCAGATTGTGTGATGCTTAATAGGTCTGTTAATTCCCATGTCACTTAGTTTGTCTTATAGTCCTTACAATATGTTCTAGCAGTATTTTTTACCTGCCTCACTTGTAATTCAGCTAAAATTTAACAGAAACACATACTAATAGAAGGGTTTTGTATTATAGAGTATTATAGATTGCTAGAACATTTTCAGATTTTGCTCTCTTTGAAGTTTGATAAAAGATTTTTACTGTAGTCACTGGCTATAAATATATGACATTTTGCATTCTGCAGGGTAAATGCATGAAGCACAAACATTGATACCAACAATAAAGGCGAATGTTTCTATTTCCTTTTATGTTAAAAAAATTCCTTAATACTCTTCCCAAGTTACCTTGACAACTGCTACATATTATTATTTAAAATGCCTAGTTCTGAATCTCTCAATTATGCAATTCACCGTGCAGCTTCAAACACATATTAACACAAAATGAAGGAAAAACACAGGTTCCCTTGATACCGTCTGAATACAAAAATAGTTTCTGATTGTTTTCCTTTTGCAGTTGGGTTTTATTTTAGTGACCGACTGGAAATATATCATGCTTTGCATTAATTTTTAGGGTCAACATAAACACAAAAGATATCAGAAATGTTCCCTCAAAACTTTTATTTCCTAGCAACCAAGTCTGAATTTTAGCACAACATCTTCAGTAATTAGGTACCAAAGTAGTGACAGTCACTTAAATTTTAAATTTTACATTGGACACAGTTGAGAAGATAGTAATAATAGTGCACACTGGGTGTTAAGAAAGGTTGTAACCAATATTCACAGTCAACTATATCTGGAGGGAAAAAGAAAATTCATTGGAACATAAATATTACATAAATTTTGTTCTAGAAATGACGTTTGTTACTTTATCAATATGACAAAACAAAACAAATTTCCCTTAAGTCTTATGTCTTTTTTTTTTTTTAAAAGATCTTATTTATTTATTTGACAGAGAGAAACACAGCTAGAGAGGGAACACAAAAGAGAGGGAGAAGCAGGCTTCCCACTGAGTGGGGACTCGATGCAGGGCTCAATCCTGGAACTCTGGGATCATGACCTGAACTGAAGGCAGACACTTAAGGACTGAGCCACCCAGGCACCCCCTTATGTCTTTTTCTAATTGAAAAGATCATGGATTAGAATCCCCACCTCCAATACACACTGCACTTAAAAGACAAAAGTCCTGCTGATTTACTGATCCTATTCTAAATGAGTATCCTATTTAGAATATGACCAATAAATGAATATAATTTAGAATAGAATGAGTGAAATGCTGAACACATTTTATACCTTGAGAACCCATTTTTTTGGAGGGGGGGAATTCTTTCTTACCAAATTTTAAATTAATTGCTTCCCCCCATTTTTCTATGGAAAGAAGAAAACTGGTTTATTTATTAAATTATGATGATAATGGTAGAATAATAATAACAGCACTAGCTACTACTGAGTGCTTATTGTATATTAAGCATGATGGTAAGCTGTTTATTCATCAACAAAGTTGATTCTCAGATTAATCCTATAATGAAGTACTATTATTCCAGTTTACAGAGGTGAAACTGAGACTTGAGGATTATTTAGTGACTTAAAGATTAGAGGGTTAGACATCTCACAATGCTAGAATCAGGATTTGACAGGCTCCAAAGGCTCTTCACCTTAAATTCTCTCTCTCTCTCTCTCTCTCCACACACATGCTTAAGAGATACTAAACTATCATGTATATATATGCATGCTTAAGAGGCATTAAATGCACATCCCCTTGGTTTTTTCTTTAATAAAATTTAATTACCTTCAGGCCATATTTTATCCATATTTACATTTCATAAGATACATCTTGAGGCAGAGCAAAAAGTGGATTCTGGATGCAAAAAGTACATTCATCCATTATGGTTTATTCTCCAAGTGGAGTTTAAAATGCCCATATAACTGGCCAGATTTAACATGTGCTAGAACTTGAAACTAATTGCTAATCATACCTCTATCTCCTCCAGATGTTGAACCAGCTGATAAATATACACGGAATTTGATGGGGATCAACATATTAAATTATTTCAGATAGCTTAGAACCAAAGCCAAATTCTGGTTTCTGACTCTGTCCTTGAGTGGAAATTACTCACCTGGTCACAGAGCAGCAAGGCAGTGACAGTCCTGCCTGGCAGGGCTGCGTTATCAACAAGCCCAGTCTACACTGAAATTCCTCAACTCACCAACCAGATAAGTCTTCCTTCCTTCCTCATGAAGGGAGAGGTAAACGAATGAGCTGCAGTTTTTTCAAAGCTCAAAGAGCTCAGAAAAAGCCAGAGCTCCTCTTTAAGGGATAAGCAATATCCTTGGGGAATGAAAACATCTTCCCTAATAGAAAACAGATTAAAAAGTTGTAATCTGAGGGCACCTATTGCATGGAGCACTGGGTGTGGGGAATGGGGAATGAATCTTGGAACGCAGGTAAAAAAAATTTAAGTAACAATAATAAAAAAAAGTTGTAATCTTACTAGATTCAGAAATTTGCAATTGTTTGTTTCACTAGGAAATAGTTTGCATTACAATTCATTGTAAAACTTCTGGAGTCAGACAGTAAGAATTTAAATGCTGTCTCCTTTATTTCCTGGCTCAGGCAAATAAATACCACAAAGTCTTAGTTTCTTTGTTGCTACCCTTCAGAATTGCTTTGGATCTGAAGATTAATGAGAACATTCATGGAATATGGTATTTTTTATATTGATGCATAGTCAATATTCAATACATAGGTGCTATTATTAATAAATAAAAGATTATTTTGGAAGCATGAGTCATGCCGAATCAAATTCAACTTCCTCTAACTTGTTTTGAATTCCCACTTTATGAAAGTCTTAATATTATTTATGTAATCTTTCTCAAACCCTGAGTGCCACATTTTGTTATTTCTAATCTCAGTACATGAACTGAAAGTTCAAAGAAACTAAATACCTCATTTACATTCACCTGGCTAATAAGCAGAGCTGAGAGTTAGACTCATTTCTTCTAACTCGATCTAGTTGCACTATCCAATCCCATCCAACTCAGATCATGTTTCAACTTTTCGGTCTTTGAGTCAATCTTGTAAAAGAAATATGACATATGGTAAGTGCTTATAAAAATCCTTGTGACTTAGGAACATATTTCTAAATAAGAAGCACAAACTCAAAGTATTTTTCCCCCCTCCGGATATGTCTATGATCCTGTATCAACAACTTTATTGCTTCCAGGAGACAGCAGTAACTAAGATAGTCTTCATCCTTGATGACCTTTAAGTTTAGTAGATTTAGCAGGCAAAAATAAATATTCTATCTTTGCCACAAAACCCATCATAAATAATATTCTTTCTCCAAGATTTTCCTAATTCTGCAAAATGAGTATATTCAAGGGAAACCTTAAATCTCCTAAGATTTTACTTATATACAAATTCATGGATAATCTTTCTCCCTATATTCAAAATTTATAGAGTCAAGGGATTAGTGCTATTATCTCTAGCTTTGCTACAAACTATAGAAAGTGGTTTCACTTTAATAGTTGTTGAATTCAGTATAAGAGATTCATTCATAACGTAATTTTAAAACAAAGAAAGCAACTATAAAAAGATGAAACAGTAATTCAACACAAATTTGGGTTAACACAGTTAAATTAACTTATCAAACTGGGAAGGAAGTGACTACAACAAATAAAATCTTTCATCTGAGATGAAATATTCAACAAATGAAAATTATTACAGTTTGGGGAATTAGCTATGACTTTTTTTCTTCTAAGGTCTTAGTCTGAAGCCATCTCAATTTTGTATCTGGTGCAGGGAGTGCATTTATCACGAAACTGTTGATAGGTTTAGCTATGGGGAATGGGATGGTGATCTCAGTCACTCCCATTGGGAATGAAATTGCTTCATGAAAGCTAAAGTGAAAATGGGATGATGCTGGATTGTGAGGGAGAGGAGCCAATAGAGAAAGTCAAGAGTATTGCTCCCCAGGTTCCACGAGGTCCAGCTGCTTTGATTACACCAGAGGAAAGCTGTAACCCTCAGACTTGATGGGGAATTCAGGTGCAAGCAGCAACTCCTGGGATCATGAATAAGTTTTTGAAATAGGAAGGTTTATTTATACTCTAATGATTCATACTTTCTGAGTGGTGAAAATTTATGTTGTAGCATTCATTTTCATTGTGGTTATCAAAGGGATGCTCACATATGGAGTTGTTATGTTTTGGATCATCATATGTACCTCTTATTGCAGGAGAATCATAAGATGCATCCCAAGCACTCATTTTAAAATGATAGATGGGATTATCCTTTAATTAGATGAGTGATTATCTCTCAAGTATCTTTGTAGCCATGGTGACTAGTCCCTTTACCTGAGTATTAATTACATAAATGTTTCTTCATGGTATTTATATTAATTAATTTGTTCATCTGTTGGTATATTTGCATGATCACTGTAATACCAGCCTGAGTTTATTTTTTTTTAAGTTTTTTAGTTGTGTGAGTATAGCTGACACATAATGATACATTTATTTCAGATGTAGAACATAGTAATTCAATACCTCTATGATGCTATGTTACGTTCACCGCAAGTATAGCTACCATCTGTCACCATACAGCACTACTGCAGTATCATCGACTATATTCTCTCTCTTGTACCTTTTATTCCCATGACTTATTTATTCCATAACTGGAAGCCTATAGCTCCCATTCCCCTTCATTCATTGTACCCATCCCTTCACCCTTCTTTCTTCTGACAGTCCTCAGTTTGTTCTCTGTATTTATAGATCTGATTCTGCTTTTTGTTTAATTCATTTGTTTTGTTTTTTTATGGCATCATATGATATTTGGATTTTTCAATTTGACTTATTCCACTTAGCATAATACCCTATAGGCCTATCCATGTTGTCACAAATGGCAAGATCTCATCCTCCTTGATAGCTGCGTAATATTCCATTATATATGTATGTACCACATCTTCTTTATCCATTCATCTAGCAATAATACTTAGGTTGCTTCCAAATCTTGGCTATTGTAAATAATTCTGCCATAATCATAGGGGTACATTTATCTTTTCAAATTAGTATTTTTATTTTCTTTGGGTAAATGTCCAGTAATGGAATTATTGGACCATATGGTACTTCTATTTTTAATTTTTTGAGAAACTGCCATTCTGTTTTCCACAGTGACTGTACCAATTTACATTCCCACCAACATTGCATGAGGGTTCCTTTTTCTCTACACCTTTGTCAATACTTTCTATTTCTTATCTCTTTTACTTCAGCCATTCTGACAGGTGTGAGTTGATATCTCATTATAGTTTTGATTTGTATTCCCTGACGATAAGTGAGGTTGAACATCTTTTCTTATTCATCTATTGACTTCCTGTATGCCTTCTTTGGGAAAATGTCTATTCATGTCTTCTGCCATTTTTTAATTGTAATATTTCTTGGGGGGGTATTGAATTTTATAAGTTCTTTACAGATTTTGGATACTAACCCTTTTTTTTTTTATTGTTACTAAATTTTTTTTTCCAGTGTTCCAAAATTCATTCCCCATTCCCCACACCCAGTGCTCCACGCTTTAGGTGTCCCCAGTACCCACCACCAGGCTTTCCCATCCCTCCACCCCCCTAACCCTTTATCAGTTATGTCATTTGCAAATACCTTCTCCTATTCTGTAGGTTGCTTTTTAGTTTTGTTTCCTTCAGGTTCAGGAGCTTTTTATTCTGATGTAGTCCCAACAGTTACTTTGGCTTTTGTTTCCCTTGCCTCAGGAGTCATATCTACAAAAATGTTGCTGTGGTTGATGCCAGAGAGATTACTGCCTGCCTGGGTTCTCTTCTAGGATTTTTAATGGCTTCAGGTCTCTTGTTTAGGTCTTTAATCCATTTTAATTTGATGTTTGTGTATGTTAGAAAGTGGTCCAGTTTCATTCTTTTGCATGTTGCTGTCCAGTTTTCCTGACACCATTTATTAAAGACACTGTCTTCCCCATTGTTTGTGTATGTGTGTGTGTGTGTGTGTGTGTGTGTGTGTGTGTGTGTGTGTACACATTCTAGCTTCCAGCTAGATACAACGTATTGTATATCTACATTATGGAGCAGATGATGGGGTGGGATGCAACATAATTTTATGTTTCTCATGGGCCTACTTCAAATGGATTCATCAATTACACTTTCCAACACATTCCACTGACCATGTAATCCATGATAATTTGTCCAAAAATTTATGGCAACAGATTTGCTGGCAGTCTTAGTTTTAAGGTTTCTCTTTTTCTCCTTTTATGTTTTGTCCTTTTTTGAATTATAACAATTATATTGAAAAATCTGGAGATGTTTCAATGGAATGCTAGTAGATGGCATTTTAAAATCAGAAATATCTTGTGAGATTTCAAAAAATAACCGGGATCACCCTTCCCTGGCAAGATCAAAGCAAATGACCCAGTCTAATGCATGTATGTACATTTCATTTTTAAATATATATCATAACATAATAATGATATAATATACTTTTGTGACTCTTCCTACAAATTTAGAATCCCACTTGACTTAAAATGTGTAGTACCAGAGCAGTTTTTAAATGTTTGTTATATCCTTTTAAAGTGTCTTAAAATTTATATTCTGGTACCAGTTACGATGGATCTTTAAAGTATTTCTACAGGCAATCTGTATCAGATTTTCTAAAGATAATTAAATGAAAATATATACTTTCTTTTTCTTCTATGCCTCTAAAAAAGACATTGGTTACATGTTTGGACTATAAACAAGGAAACCAGTCATACAGCAGTTGCAAATTTTAACAGTAGACTAAATATCTAGGAGAAGTCAATGTACAAAGTAAAAGTGTATGAAGACAAAATGTGTGCCAGGAGAGGACGTAAGTATATACACAGAGTATCTGGAAGAAAGATAAAGAGGTTGACAGGGTGCAAGAAGCACTAGCTTTGGAATCTGAAGACCTGAATTTATACATTTATGTCTCTTTACAATTACGTACATGAAGGAGCCATTTAATCTCTCTGACTCTCACAATCTCAGTCCTTGAAATGAGTTCATTACAATATTTATCCCTAACAGTTATCACAATGAAAATATATCACAAAATGACATAATGAAATGTTAAAAAAAAATCTCAAAATGGGGGCACCTGGGTGGCTCAGTTGGTTAAGCCACTGCCTTCAGCTCAGGTTATGATCCTGGAGACCCGGGATCGAGCCCCACATCGGGCTCCCTGCTCAGCGGAAGCCTGCTTCTCCCTCTCTCACTCCCTCTGCTTGTGTTTCCTCTCTGGCTGTGTTTCTCTCTGTCAAATAAATAAAATCCTTTAAAAGAAAAATCTCAAAATGAAAGATAGTATGACCATATGGATGAACCTTGAAATTGGAATAAGTCAGACACAGAAAGACAAATGTTGTATGATTCCATTTTTTAAAGTTTTTATTTAAATTCCAATTAGTTAACATGCAGTGTAATATTTAGATTAAGATGTACAATATAGTGATTCAGTAATTTCATATATCACTCAGTGCTCATCACAAGTGCACTCTTTAATCCTCATCATCTATTTCACCCATCCCCCTACCCTTCTAGTATCTATCAGTTTGCTCTCTCTAGTTAAGAGTCTGTTTCTTGGTTTGCCTTCCTCTCTCTCCCTTCTCCCTGCATTATGCTCATTTGTTTTGTTTCTTAAATTCCACATAGGAATGAAATCATATAGTATTCATCTTTCTCTGGCTGACTTATTTTGCTTAACTTAATACTCTCTAGATCCATCCATGTTGTTGCAAATGGCAAGATTTCATTTTTTTATGGCTGAGTAATATTTCATTATGTGTATATATACCACATCTTCTTTACCCATTTATCAATCAGTGGCTGCTTGGGCACAAGTTCATAATTTGACTGTTGTAAGAATGCTGCTATAAACATTGGCATGCATGTATATCTTTGAATTAGTAATTTCATATTCTTTGGGTAAATAGCTAGCAGTGTAATTGCTGGATCATAGGGTAATTCTATTGTTAACTTTTTGAAGTACCCTCATTGGCTGCACCAGTTTGCACGACCGCCAATGATGCAAGAGGGTTTCCCTTTCTTCACATCCTCACCAGCACTTATTATTTCTTGTGTTGTTGATTTTAGCCATTCTGACAGGTGTGAGGTGTTATCTTATTATAGTTTTGATATGTATTTCCCTGATGATAAGTGATATTGAGCATCTTTTCACATGTCTGTTGGCCATCTGTATATCTTTTTTGGAAAAATGTCTATTCATGTCCTCAGCCCATTTTTTTTTAGATTTATTTATTTATTTGAGAGAGAGAGAGAGAGAGAGAGAGAGAGAGAGAGCATGAGAGGGAGAAGAGAGAGAGAGAGAGAGAATTTGAAGCAGACTCTGTGCTGAGCATGGAGCCCAGTATGGGGCTTGATCTCATGGCCCTGAGATCATGACCTGAGCCAAAACCAAGGGTCAGGTGCTTAACCAGTTGCACTACCCAGACACCCCTGCCCATTTTGTAATTGTAATATTTCTTGGGGAGTGTTGAGTTCTATAAGTTCTTTATAGATTTTGGATCCTAATCCTTTATCAGATGTGCCATTTGCAAATATATTCTCCTATTCTGTAGATTGCCTTGAATTTATTTTTGTGTATGGTGTTAGAAAGTGGTATAATTTCATTCTTCTGCATGTTCTCCAGTTTTCCCAACACCATTTTTTGAAGATATTCTTTTTCCCATTGGGTATTCTTTCCTGCTTTTTTGAAGATTAATTGACCCATATAATTGTGGACTCATTTTTGGGTTTTCTACTCCATCCTATTGACCTGTGTGTCTATTTTTGTGCCAGTACCATACTGTTTTGATTGCTAAAGCTTTGTAATATAATTTGAGTCTGGAATTGTGATGCCTGCAATTTCGTTTTTCTTTTTAAAGGTTGCTTTGGCTATTCGGGATCTTTTTTTTTAAATTCATCTATTTAACAGAGAGAGAGAGACAGCAAGAGAGGGAACACAAACAGTGGAGTAGGAGAGGGAAAAGCAGGCTTACCACCGAGCAGGGAGCCTGAGGTGGGGCTCGATCCCAGGACCCTGGGATCATGACCTGAGCTGAAGGCAGACACCTAATGACTAGGCACCCCTATTCAGGGTCTTTTATGGTTCCATTTTAGGATTTGTTTATTCTAGCTCTGTGAAAAATGCTGTTGGTATTTTGATAAGGATTGTGTTATGTAGATTTCTTTCAATAATATGGACATTTTAACAGTGTTTGTTCTTCCAATCCCTGAGTATGAAATGTCTTTCCATTGGGGCGCCTGGGTGGCTCAGCTGGTTAAGCCACTGCCTTCGGCTCAGGTCATGATCCCGGAGATCCGGGACTGAGTCCCACATCGGGCTCCCTGCTCGGCCAGAAGCCTGCTTCTCCCTCTCTCACTCCCCCTGCTTGTGTTCCCTCTTTGGCTGTGTTTCACTCTGTCAAATAAATAAAATCTTTAAAAAAAAAAAAAAAGAAATGTCTTTCCATTTATTTATGTCACCTTCAGTTTCTTCCATCATTGTTTTATTGTTTTCAGAGTACAGGGCTTTCACCTCTTTGGTTAGGTTTATTCCTAGGTATCTTGTTGTTTTTGGTGCAATTAAAAATGGGGATTATTTTCTTAATTTCTCTTTCTGCTGG
>PITA01003385.1:50120-140685 GCA_004023965.1 Spilogale gracilis
TTTTTTTTTTTTTTTTTTTTTTTTTTTTTTTTTTTTTTTTTTTTTTTTTTTTTTTTTTTTTTTTTTTTTTTTTTTTTTTTTTTTTTTTTTTTTTTTTTAGTATTTTATTGAGAATTTTTGAATCAGGGATATTAGCCTGTGGTTCTCTTTTTAGTGGTGTCTTTATCTGGTTTTGGTATTAGGATAATGCTGGGCATATAGAGTGAATTTGGAAGTTTTTTTTTCCTTTTCTATTTTTTGCAATAGGTTGAGAAGAATAGGTATTAACTCTTCTTTAAATGTTTGGTAGAGAGACACTTGGGTGGCCCAGTCAGTTAGGTGTATGCCTTTGGCTCAGGTCATGGTCTAACGGTCCCGGGGTTGAGTCCTACATTAGACTCCTTGCTTAATGGATAGCCTGCTTCTACTTCTCCCTGCTCTTCCCCTGCTTGTGTTCCCTGCCCCCGCCCCGACAAGTAAATAAAATCTTTAAAACAAAACGAAACAAAAAAGATGTTTGGTAGAATTCACATGTGAATCCATCTGATCCTAAACTTCTATTTCTTGGGAGTTTTTTGATCTTTGATTTAGTTTACTTGCTGGTTATTGGTTTGTTCAAATTTTCTCTTTCTTCCTATTTCAGTTTTGACAATTTATGTTGTTTCTAGGAATTTATCCATTTCTTCGAGGTTGTTCAATTTGTTGGCATATAGTTTTTTATGATCTCATATAATTATTTGTATTTCTGTGGTGTTGGTTGTTATTTCTCCTCTTTCAGTTGTGATTTTATTTATTTGGGTCCATTCTCTTTTCTTTTGATAAGTCTATCAAATTCAGTAAGTTTATCTATTTTATTAATTCAAAAAAGACCAACCAGCTCATGGTTTCATTGGTCTGTTCTGTTGCTTTTTATTTTGTTTTTTATATGTGTGATTCCACTTATATGAAATATCTTGGCAAAGTCAAGGAACAGAAAGTAGAATAGGGTTTATGAGGTCTTAAGGGAAGAAGGAAATGGGGAGCAATAGCTTAATGTTTATAAATTCTTTAGTGTGGTTAAAGAAATTGGAACTAGAAACTGGTGATGTTACTCCCTGTCCAGCAGGGAGTCTGCTTCTCCCTCTCTCTCTCTTTCCACATCTCCCCTCTACCTCATGGTTTGTTTTTTTTCTCTCTCAAATAAATAAATAACATCTTTTTAAAAACCTAATTGTTAAATTTAAACTAGCATTACAGAGATTATGTGACTTATTCCACTTAGCATAATGCCTCCTAAATTAGTACCTCCATTTTTATACCCAATTAGTGATTTTACTACCTTAAAAATAGGTATAAACTGAATATACTTCCCTTTTCTTTAAACGTTTCACATTTTCTATATTTTAGTCAAGAGCATGTATTACATTTGTGATTAGAAAAGTCAATAGACAACATTTGAAATGTTTTTAAAAGGCACCTCCAGAGAGAAAGGAAGAACTTTCTAAACAGAGGGCATGAGTCAAGAAGAGCTTGTGGTCTGTTCAAGGATCTGAACAAAACCTGGTGTGTTCCAGAAGAAAGTTAGAGAGTGGCCCCAAAGGAGGCCGTGGGGCCACAGCCAGATCACATAAGACCCGGAAGACCACACTGAAGATTTTGCTCTTGATGTTAAAAAAAAGAAAAGAAAAAAAAAAAGCCATTGAAAATGCACAGTGAATTTTGTGTGTTAAAAAGATCAGTATTCCATTGTTTGCCCTTGGTTCAGAAACACCAGGTTTGTGTCAATCAGGGTGCTGATCATTTCCTTCTTGAAAAGTATCTGTGAAATATTAGATAGCAAACTTGTTTTTTCTACAGAATGTCATGTTCCCTAACCATAAATTCCACTGCTATTATTTCACCTCCCTACTCCTATTGTTTTTTTAAAAAAATGGCTATTTGCATCAGAGTTATGTAGACTACAATCATACGGCCTGATCATTTGGAGTAGTTTATTTATTTCTGTAATGACAGCTTTTTTGTGGGCTCTTCATCTTCAGAGCCATAAATAGTGGGATGATTTGGATAAGCAAACTGAAATGGAACAGAGAAAGCAACACAAAAGCACAGCTCTTACATGCCTTTTAGGGCACCTTGTTTTCACTCTGGTATGCTTGGGGTTCTGAGATGTTATCCTCAGAGGTGAGTAATTTATAAGATCAAAATGGATTACTTTCTATGTCTTACTCTCTTTGGTTTCATTTTCTCTCGTATTCCAAAAATGGCTTTTTGGTAAATCATCATTTCCATGGCTAAATAATAGAAAATTGCCACCAAGGCCCATTCCTACCCCTGGCAGCATAGCCCCAGGGTTTGTTTCACAACTCAATCAGCTATCTCCAAATCAACAGAACTCCGCTCCAGAGGAGAGTGATCCGGGAAGCTTTTCTTTTCAATTTTCTCATATGTTTTGTTTTAGCTTAATGTGTTTGTCTGGATACTTAGACACCATGGTGATAGGCGTCATAGAAATAAATAGAAATAGACAGAAAAGAGCTAAAAAATAAAACGAAAACTTGGGAAGACTAGAAATGACACTTGTATCTAAGCACTCTTTTTTTTTTTTTTCAGAACTCAGTGAGGGGGAAATTAAAAAGGGACTTTGTGTCAGACAGATGAGTTAGTGAATAATTTTTCTAACAGTGTTATTTTGCTGACACTAGACTAAGGGAGCTCATTAGCATGGCAAGACTATTTAACTCTAAAAAATAGTGTTTTAGCTTTGCTTTGCTGGATATTCTTTCAGTCTCAGCTCAGCTCAGCATTAAAATAGTGGTAAGCCAGTAAAAATTGGGCAATGTGATGTGGTGGAAACAGAAGAGTCTTTGGAGTGAGAGTAGTGTTTGAATTTTGGCACCAACCTATATTACCTAGGTTATTAATCTTCCATTAGGCTTACCCTTCTTATCTCTAAAATGTTCAAATTAATACCTACCTCAAACATTTGTGGCAGGTCAAAACCCCAAATTAAAGCTTGTATCATGGTTCTGGGTACATGAAAATTGCATAATAAGTGTTCATTCCATTTCCCATTGTCTACAACCATAAGTTGCTTGATTTTATTTAGTAAAATGAGTGCACAGAAAGAAGGAATAAGACACCCTACTTACTTTGTGTCTGCTGAATGATGGTTGTCTTACAAACATAAGAAATACTGTTGTTTGCCACCCTGTCCACTGTTTCTCCGAGGCCAAAACGAAGACCAAGACCAGTTCCCATGCTAAGAGGTCCAGAGTGAGAATCTTTCCATCTGAGTTTCACAGATGCAGCCTGGCATGTCTGTATGAAAACACATAATTAGAAATAAGGCATCGGATCAATTAGCTTGGGGAAAGGCAGCATTCAAGAGCTCAGAAGTAAAAGCTACACCATGCTCTCCAATAGAATAAAATTAATAGAAATGCCTGGAGAAGATCCAGTCGAAGGTTTAGACCTGACATTTGAGGCATGGAGTGGATATATGCTTCCCCTACATGCTAAACATGACTCCAGAATTGTATGTCATTGCCTGATTTTGTGGTTTTGGAGATAACCGATAAAATATTAAACTGCTTTCATTATTCTAGTTCTAGGTGACACTGAATTCCTGCAGAATGGTAAGTAATAAACTTATTTGTTCTTGCTTATTAGTCTACAAATGCTCTCACTGGCCCTGGTGGGAGAGAAGGACTGGGAGAATTTCTAAGGAAGGTTCAGAAAGTCAACAGCAATATTGCTCAATCTCTCTCCCTAGCCAGTACACCAGAAAGAAAGTCTTTCATTTTGTCAGTGTCTTCTGACTGCTGTGACTTACTTAAAATTTATGGAAGAGAGTTTTCTTTTTTTCTGACATTATTACAAATGATTTAAATTGATAAAACTCCTGATTTCTTGGGGGCCATATGAAAAATGGAGATTGAACCCCCTTGTAGATGTTAAGCTTATTCTCAGGAATCTAGAACCAATTCAGAATCCAGCACGGTATAGAAGTAGTTTTCATTGCTTTTTTTCCCTTTATACCTCTTACATCTCTTGAGCACCCTGTATGACTGTGTTTCCTAATATTTTTGTTGAGAAAGCAAATAGATTCAGATGTTCTATTTTAGCTTTGTACATAAACTTAAATCTAAATCCTCAAATATAATGTCTTCTTATTCCTAATCAAAATAAAGCTCAGAGAGTAATTGGTTGGGAACAACATGCAAGCAAATGGAATGTCAGGAAAGTCTTTTCTGTAAGCTTGGGCTGATGCTGTTAGCCCCAGGGAAGAAGTAGCCTGTTCCAGAATGAGAAGGCATGTGGCCATACAGATTCCTGGTACTGATGTCCAAAACCAAACTGAATGCATAATGACAACAGTTTGCATCTTTGGATGAGCTAAGGCTGCTTTCTAAGCATTAGGCAAATTCTCTTGGTTGAAAAGGAAGAATCCAACTTGGGAGAACTCCATCAGTCAACTTATATGTATTGACTGCCTACAGTGCGATTTTTTGGGCTGTTCTCAGGAATGTGGAGGTTGTCAAAGGAGAATAGCATGGTTTTGCCCAAAGCAACTTACACTAGTTAGGAAAACAGAACAAATATCCATGAAAAATTAGGGAATAATCAAATGCTAATGTATGTGCTGCTGACTTTAAGTGTGATAGGAATTCTTAGAAGGGGAGGATCAATGCATGCAGAAAGAATTAGGAAAGTTTTCTTGGAAGAGATTGGAGCTGAGATTTTAAGAAGGGGTATGGAGGAGGTAACACATCACAGACCTAGGAAACAATGTTCACTTGCATTCGGCTGTAGTGCATGTGGCAGAGAGGGGCTTGTGAAATGTATGGCAGGAAGGAGTCGAAATAAAGATGAAAATGTAAGGTGGAAAAAAAAATGTAAGGTGGGATCAGACTATTTGGATTTGATGTGGCAAGAGAAAGAAAACTACTAAACACTTTTGAGCTGAGGAGTGATCTGATAAAAATTGTACTCTTTAGAAAATATATTCTAGTAACTGAGTATAGAATAAAGTTAAGTTGATGTTGATCTCTAAGAGACTTTCAATAAAGATGAAACTAGTCCACTAAAAGTAAGCAAACTGGGGTGCCTGGGTGGCTCTGTTGGTTAAACATCTATCTTCAGCTTAGGTCATGATCCCAGTGTCCTGGGACTGAGCCTCACATTGGCTCCCTGCTCAGTGGGGAGAAGGCTTCTCCCTCTTCCTTTGCCTCTTCCCTGGCTTGTACGCTCTCTCTCACTTTCTCTCTCAGTCACTCTCTCTAAAATAAATAAATAAAATCTTTAAAAAAAATAAAAGTAAGTGAACTGGTGGGAAGGAGTAAAGATTCATATACTTGAACTTGATTATCAAAGCCGTGGTTCCTCTAGGGTCAGAAAAACATCATAGTGCTTAGTATCAGAAGTTTTGAGTAGTACAGGCTTAGTTTTGATTCCTGGCTCTACACTTCGTTATGTTTGCCCTTGCCTGACTGACATAACTTCACTAACCAGGTTCCTTACTAGTAATAGGCAGAATTAGAAGATGACCCTCAATGACCCTTACCCTTCTGTAGTTTCTTTCTGTTGAGTGTGGACAAACCCTGTGAATAGAATGAGGAATCCCTTGATTATGTTACATTGCATGGCAAAGGAGATTTTACAGATGTAATTAGGGTTTTGATCAGTTGACCTTGAGTTAATCAAAAGTGAAATTATGCAGATGGGCTAGACCTAATCATCTTAACTCTTTAAGTATGGAGTTAGAGGTCAGAGACAGAGAAATTAGAGAGATTGAAAGTGCCAGAGGGGTTCTCCTGCTGGCCTCCATGAGTTCTCTGGTTTCCAAGACATGAGCTTGGGAGAGGAGCTTAAGCCTCAGATGAGACCACTGTTCATGTTGTTACCTCGATTGCAACTTTAGGAGACACTGAGAACAGCACTCATCCACACTCTGCCCAAAATTCTGACTTAAACAGTAAGTGTTGTTTTAAGCCATGGAGTTCGTGGCAATTTGTTATATAACAATAGAACATCAATGCACTGGTGAATACAGATAATGAGAATACTCAGTTATGCTGAAAGAATTCAGTGAAATAATAGTGATACTGAATGTAAAATGTTTAGTGCTTTGCCTGGCATGTAGTAGGTGTACATTAAATACTAGTTATTGGGGTACCCAGGTGGCTTAGTCATTAATCATCTGCATTTGGCTCAGGTCATGATCCCAGAGTCCTGGGATCAAGCCCTGTGTTGACTCCTCACTTGGCAGGAAGCCTGCTTCTTCCTCTCTCACTCCCTCTGTTTGTGTTCCCTCTCTAGCTGTGTTTCTCTCTGTCAAATAAATAAATAAAATCTAATAAATAAATAAATAAATAAATATTAGTATTGTTATTAATCTTATTGTTTTTATCATTAACTTATGAGTATCAATGGTATTAGCAGAAATATGTTCTAAAATTAATAGTTATCTTAAAGGAATGGGTGACGGTCGGCATGTAGATAGTAATGGTGGTATTTCTGAGCTCCTTGAGTAAATCTCCTGGTCAGATTGGTTAACCAGTTCTCTTTATCATGCTAGCAAAGTGTTAATTATTCCACTTGGTAAACTCTAGCTGATATATAGTTCGAATAATAGAGCACAATCCTGACTGCATTAAAATCACACATCCATAGGGTAATATGTTTGACATCATCAAGAATCAATCATTGTGATTAGCTATTAATACAAATTGTTAATACATGGCATTAGCAATCTTGCATGTTAAACAATATGTACTGGTGTAATATCCATGTAATAAGGAGTGCTATTCAAAATATTTAACAACTCGTGTAACACAGGCATTGTAGACAACCAGCATGGCTACGCTGCAAGGCTAAATATCAACCTGAATACACCATAAAAACATAAATGGTTGTATTCAACATTCAATGACAATGAGTTTCCATTCTGGATCAGCCACCATGCTGGATGATGGGTGCTCAAGACAGACTCCCACAGTTAAGAACTTTACAATCTATTAGATGAAAGAGAAAAGAAAGAAAGTCACTGATGACAATACAGTGATAAGTCATACAGTACAAACACACCTTGGAAGTTCCAGGCTCAGACAGCAAAGGTCCAGAAAAGAAGTCCCTTAGCTCAGCCTTAGCAGGAGTCATAAAACAAAGTGCTGCTTGGAACTTGAATTCAGTCTTGCATCTAGATCAGTGGGAATTACTCAGACTTTGTGTGTGGGGGGGCTATCCCATACAGAGTGGAATACCTGAGTATTCCAACTAATAGTCTGAGTTAGTTGGCATGAGTGAGAATGGGATACTTGGAAAACTTTTGCAGAGAATGGCTGTAGTGAAAATCATAGAGGTCACATTAAGGAGTATGTTTTTATCTGATGGTGTGGGGAATATTTTAAATATGGTTTAGACAAGTTAAGATTTTTATTTTCCAAAACAAAGCTAACGGTAATGTGGATAGTAGTTTAGAGACAGGCAAAATCAAAAGCAGAAATGCCTGTTAGGATGACACTGTAGCATGGTAACACACACACAGAGAAGCAATGATGGCTTGAATCAAGAAAATCCTGATGGGAATGTTAAAAAAAAAAAAAAAGGATAATTCAAAGAATTAACTTGGAAATAAAACCAAATGGAGTTAGTAACTTTTTAGATGTAGGGGTAGCAGGCATACAAAAAATTAGGATATCTTTCAATTTTGGGTGTTGGTTGATTGTGTGGATCATTGTGCTATTTACCAAGAGAGACAGTTCAAAAAAAGGAAGAGACTGAGGAGAGGTGTACCAAATTTCAGGTGCCAACAGGATAGCCAGGTGGAGATGTCCACGGAACAATTGCAAGTATTGGTCTCAAATGCAAGTATAGTCAGGGGTATAGATTTAGGAGTGCAAAAAAGCATTTGATTATTGCCTTCCCAACATTAATTTCCCATTCTTCCCTTTGTAGCAAAACTCAAGCTTTATTTCAGGCGGCCACCTCTTCCTCATTCAGTCCATATCTTTTGGAGGAGTTTTACACTGCTTCATTCTCTAGGAGTGGGACCTGATTAATGTAAATCAATTTGGCACATTCTAGGAGGACTATTCTATTCCTTTCTTCCCCTCCCTTCTTCCTTCCCTCTTTTCTTTCTTCCCTTCCTCCCTTCCTTCCCTCCTTCCTTCCTACCTTCCTTCCTCTCCTTCTCAAAAGAAGATATATTCTTTCATTCTTTCAGTCCTTTCTTTCTTTTATTCTACTCACAATCTCTGATTTTCTAACTGGTACAAAGAGTTGTTAAGAATTGTGTAAGGTCTGATATTTTATTCTACTTTCAAATTAATAAGTTAGCTTGCCTCAGTTTCATGGATCGTGGATGATGATAGAAGATATGAAACTCTTGTATCCAAATGAAGGACAGTTCATTACTCATAGCAGTAGCAGTAGCCAGAGTATCATGGGTTGTATTGCTTTCCATGGTTTCAATAGGGTGACTTGAAAATGTCACCTATTTCTCTGTGGGTTGCAATATAGGAGTGGAAATCTGAGTTTAGGAAACCCCAACCTCTTGCAACAGGCAATAAGCATGGCCACCTTTTTTCAGGAGGAGACACTATGTGTATGTTTCAAGGCTGTTCTCTATTAAGATGATAGTTTCAAACAGGATTGTCAGTGCCTTACTTCATAGGACATGAAAGAATATGAGAGACGCATAGAGAATGTTCTTCCAATAGGAATCATCAGCACAGAGATGATGTCACAGGTTGAGTATATAGAACATATACACAATCTAGGAAATAAAACCCAAGAGCCAATAGCATTTTAAGAGTAGATAAAGAGGTGCCTATTAGGAAAACTGAGAAGGGGCAGCCAGAGAGGAAGAGGAAAGCCAGAAACCAATGGAGAAACCAGTGGTTTCATGAGCCAGGAATGGGTGTCAGTGCCAAATGTTTGTAGAGAGGCCAAGTAAGATGTACCAGTTAGTTTTGGCAATTAGAAAATGACTTCAGCAAGTGGGGGTAGAGTTCAGATTGCAAGGAGTTGAGAAATGAGGAGGTGGAGGCAGCAAGAAGAGAAGTTACTTTCAATAAGTTTGGCTCATCGAGAGGCTGACACTCTGCCAGGCACATTAAAGGAAGGATGACAACATAGGGGTTAGTTTTTTTCCCAAAGTTTTGATTTCCCTTTATGAAAGAAAATACATCACGACTCTGTACATATGGCTGTAAGTGTCATCTGTATGGATGCATAACACAACATTCCGTCAAGGCAAACATATGTTTCACACTACTCAGCATTCAGGTACAGAATGGCGATGTGAGGCAGAATACAGAAATTATTTCCTATCATTTGGATATTGTCTCGGTTGTGGAAAGGGTGTGGGCTGTGAGATCTAAATGACTCATGTTCATATATAGATTCCATACATTATTAGCTGTGGGATTGTTAGCCTGGACCTAAATGTCTTCATTGTTAAAACAGATTCTAGTAAGAAATAAATGTGGGGTTCTTGAGATCATGTAAAGCAGTGAGCACTGGGCCTGCCACATTCATCGTAATTATTTTTAAAAAATGGAACCCCTAAACTACTTTGAGGACAAAGAATAATACCGTGATAGAATTAGTTATTTTAGCTGTTGGAGAGGCAGTAGGGACAGTTTGGGACTTGAGATTTAACTCCTGTGCTGCCATTTTCACCCAGGCAGTGCATAAGGGAGGGAAAAAGAATCCTCCGTCCCACTGGCCTTCTCCATCTCATTACCACCCCAGGCAAGCTTGTGAGCCAGTCCTGCGAGGCTTGGTTATCAGTTATTTTAACTTCAGCTTTCACGACAAAATTATTTCGTGTTTTAAATTCATTAGACAAACACTGTTCTTGTTTTCACCTTGGATAAATCATCCTTCATTTAGAGAAAATATTTGTAGCTCTATTACCAGAAATATAATAGTAATGCTTGCTATGCTAGTTTTATGTTCCTGCAATGTATTTTTTTTTCCCTCAGATAGGCAAGTGTGAGGATGGGGAACCAAACTGACAATTTAGAGGCCTTATATAGGTGCTGGATTCGTTTTTTACTATTTAACATATAAAAGTGATTTTATTAAATTGACGTTAAATGCATTGTTATGGGGGGTTTATGACATCTCATGGAAAGAATTGCTGGTTTGAAACTACCAGGCTGTGTCATGAATGTGACCTCCAGTATGGTACTTAGCAACTAATTAAACTAAAAAGACAAATATGAGGCTTTTACATTTTTAATTTAAAAGCTTCTAAGTATAATTATTGCTACAATGCTATCAAAGTACGGTACAACCGTCTGCATTTTAAACCTCTAAATCTCATTGTCATAATTAATTTTATAAAAAAAGGTCTGTGGTTGGGGTAGGAGATACAGTTTTTGTTTTTTAACACAAGAATGGTACTGGTTGTCTCTGCAATTCAGTAATATTTTAGTGTGATTTTTCAGATGAATTATTAATTTACTTATGTAATTTTGTCCAAATATGATCTAGAATTTAAAAAGATCAATTTGGAGCACATTGCCAGCTATAATTTTAAATCCCTTTTTATTTCTGCCTTATAATATTTAAAGATGATAAAATTAGAATTTGTGCAGGCCTGAGTCTTACTGAGTTATTTGCGGATGTTCTGTTACTCGTCAATCTGAATGCATCGTTTCTTTCAGGCTACTATTTCATTGGAGAGGAATCATGAGTTAGATATTAGTAATCATGTCTTCAAAGCCTGGCTGCTCCTTAGATCGTGCTCTTGCTAGCCCTTAGACTCTGAGGTGTGAAGAGAGGGCTATGGCTCCTTCTCTACCTACTGGAAGTGCTATAGTTAGTATCAGAACCAAGGACTGCTGGAACAGAAAGGAAGGAGAGTGGGTGAACACCTAATTCAATGGCTTAGTCTATTTTACAGATTAGTAAACTGGCATCCAGAAGTAATGAATCACCCATGCCCTCCCTGAGGGCAGAAAAAAAGATTTGCTAATGTATTTGGACTCCAAGTTCAATGCAAATGCTACTATACTAAAGATATCTATGCAATATCTAAGGGTATATTGAAATCACAGCACAGTATGTCTTTGGAAAACAACAGGAGAGTGATTAAATCATCTAGAATTCTTGTCATCTTCTTTGCTCTAACATTGGGTATTTAGAAACACTGAGTTTTTAATTTATTCTTCATTTGGATATTTGCTGTCACTTAGAATCAGTGTATGGTGTATAAAGGGACAAATAATAAAGTGTTTAATAAACTAATAACCAGAACAAGTAAATCAAGATGACGTCTTTATTGGGTTTTTAAAAATCCCATTAACATGATCGAAGTTTTAAATAACCGTCTTAAAACTTAGTTCATTTCTTAACACTAAGGCTATTTTGGAAGAAAAGAAATTCCCTCAAGTTCTCCACAACATACTCTTGATCAGAAGATCTTTTAAAGCTGATCAAGAGTTGATGAAGTAACACGTCCCAGAAAGCCCAGTGTCAACATGACTGCATTTACAGACTGCATGATATCTGTACTATTTAGGAATTACTTATTTTAACACAGTAAATGGGCAACAGCAAGTTAAATATTAAACAATATTTGAATTAGAACATAAATAGAATATGCATTATTCAGCACTAAGATAAACTGATATTCAGATCAGACGGAAGGTCACTGCCCCTTGGTGATTCTCCTCTCAAATTCAGGCAGTACCAGTTCTTTATAATGAAGTCAGCTCTTTGAAGGAGCAATTTGCATCTGGGTAGGGAAAAGGGACACATAATCTGTTTTCAGCAGAAGCACTTTGTGCTGCTTTGAACCCTTTCAGTGTGCAAGGTGATGATTATCCATGCTGCCTCTACATATGCATATTCAGAGTCGGTTGTTTTTTTTTTTTTTTTCTGGGAATTTCCCTCACTGAGGGTACCACAGAGGCATCTCCCACTTGGCTCCCAAATCATGACCCCTCCACGGTGCCAGTGCAAATAGATCAGGAATTTGCTTCCTCTTATCTGACCTCTCCTATTCCGCTTTGCCCTTGCTTGACTGGGAGTCGGAGCCCTAATCAAAATTAACAGCCTGTCCTGAAGTTGGGCATGTTGACACTGCGGCAGAGGTGGGAGCCTGGGAGGTACAATCTTCATGGCTTGCTGCTCACACGGTTTTCAATCAGTTTCTAAACATACCCCAGGTGCACAGTAGTTCTCCTGAGCTCTGATTGATTGAGTGCCATGCATTTGTTTGCAGCTCTCTGTGCCCTACTTTGTAACAATGCTAGCTGGAATGATCAAGGTGATTATTGCCCATCTTTGTGACTCTAGTAGTTAGATTAACTTTAAGACATGGAATTAAGTTGTTTTTCCTCAAGGGTACTTAGGTAGATGGATTTAAGAAAAATAAATTATAGGCTACAAAACTTTTGCTGTGTAGTGTTAAATACTCAGTGAATATGAATATTAGAGGCCAGGGGTGCCACCCCTAAAAATTGCAATACTTGCAGGAATCCCCCAAAAGCAGTTGATATCGTATGGCCATTCTCATGTCTTTGGAATTGTTTTTTCTCTCTCTTTCCTCCTACAGGAGCAATTTTGTGAATTGCTTGTCCCCCAGGGGTAATATGAGAGGTGAATCACTTCTCTCTCTCTTTCTTCCCCACAGAGATGATGAAGCATTTGCCAAATGCCAGCTCTATTAAACCCAGAAACTTGGGGGAACTTGCCAGTCTGACAGTATCTACACTATCACTTCCTCTTCATTTGAATATTGATTGAAAAGATAAAGGCCAATAGATCAAGAAGAGCCCATATTTATAAAACATTCCTTTTTTAGCTTATGGAAGATTTTCATTTTGCTACTTTTTTTTAAATCAACTTGCAGTATCCTTATGGAATGAGTTTATCAGCAAATATTTACTTATTGAGCTACCGAGCAAGAAGGTGCTAGGAGTACAGTCAGTATCCTTATGCCATTTTCAGTCTGGTAGGAAATAATGGTATTAATCAAAGAATTACACTGAAAAAACAATGTTAACGGAGTGTGAAGGGAATAGTCAGAAAATTGCACGTTGGTAAGGAAGATCGCATATAACCTGGAGGGAATATATCAAGGAAGAGAGAGAATATTAGATCCAAAGAGATAAAATATTGGGTAGTATATCACCAAGGATTCCCTTTTTTGATTCATAACCAGACTTCCCAAGCATGAAAAGCAAATAGCGAATATGACATAATGATGGACTTTCTTTTATGATAATATTTTTAACTGGTACAAATTGCCAAAGGGAAAAAAGTATACCAATTCACAAAATAATATGTAACAATGAATATGTTGTAATGAGACCGCATCTTCAAGTTTTCTTAGAAATTCAGAATGATGATTCAGAGAGGCAGTTTCATTTGGGTTGCGATTTAAGTAGAATTATTTATTTTTTTAATTATTTTTTAAAATTTATTTTATTTTTTAAAAGATTTTATTCATTTATTTGACAGAAAGAAACACAGCTAGAGAGGGAACACAAGCAGTGAGAGAGGGAGAAGCAGGCTTCCTGCCAAGCAGGCTCGATCCCAGGACTCTAAGATTATGACCTGAACCGAAGGCAGACACTTAACGACTAAGCCACCCAAGTGCCCCTAAGTGTAATTTTTAAAAGTGTAGTGAAGTATCTTGAGGTAGAGTGATATAACGTGCAATTACATTTAGTGATAATGCTATTATAGAAAATTTCCTCATCGTACTTTCTGTGTGTTTAGAACAATTCCAAAATGCACATTGCAAACTACTGTGCACACAACCATTTCATAGTGAACTCATGAGAAAAATTTGAGATTTTGAAATTCTTTCAAGTAGAAGACCCAGAGAAAAATTTGAGAATTTGAAATTCTTTCAAGTAGAAGACCTAGAGCCCATCCAGTTCCTTGATTTATTCCCCTGATACTGGCAGCCAACGTGTGTGTGTGTGTGTGTGTGTGTGTGTGTGTGTGTGTGTGTGTGTGTATGGTGAAATCTTTTCTGTCTGAAGCAGAAAGAAAGAGTCTAATGAGCAAGAGTATAGGAACCTGACTGAGGGTATCTGAATCCTGGTCTCAGTACTCTGGCTTTGTGAATCTGGGCAAGTTTATCTCTCTGATTCTGCATCTGTAAAAGTGTCAATCATTGATTACTACAATGATTAAGTCATAGATACATTAAAAAAACTTAGTTTATCCTCCATCTCAATGATTTAAAGATCAAAAGAGAAGGCATTTCCCCGTACCATATTAGTTTTATAGTAACCCATTATGAATTTAGCATTCATTAATTTATCTAAACTATTTTTTTACCAAGTCATTGGCTGAACTACCCTGGAACTAATGAGTCATATAAAATCATTAGATGTGGCTTTTTTTCTGCCAGGCAACCTTTTTTTTTTTTTTTTTTTTTTTTTAAGATTTTTATTTATTTACTTGAGAGAGAGAGAGCTTGAGAAGGGGGAGGATTAGAGGGAGAAGCAGATTCCCTGCTGAACAGGGAGCTCAATACAAGAGTCTATCCAGGGACTCCCGGATCATGACCTGAGCCAAAGGCAGTTGTTTAACCAACTGAGCCGCCCAGTTGCCCTGCCAGGCAATATTTTAAGAATAAAATTGTGTGCAAGTGTAGATGAGGAGACAGTTGACAGGTTTGGTTGAGAAAGATGTAAGACGTAAGGCCCTTGGTCAAGTTCTTTCTTCCACCCTTGGAAATCCTCCTCAGGGGAGTTGTGATGAATCCTCTCCTTTGTCTCTCTCACTAAGAGACAACAGGAATCCATGGAAAGAAGATGAGAGACTTTGAACGTTATTCTTATGAAAGACTAAGTCATAAGCATCATACCTGATTTCACCCTGTTTTCTCCCACCAGACTTTTTTCTGTTCACCTGAAGTGAGCCCTATCTCCATTATGGGCTCTAATGGATTATACCTTGCTTTGAAACCAAAGAAGTCACATGTCCAAGGAATGGGATCCTGAGGCCATTCTCATCTTGAATTCTAGTGTCCCCTGATTTTCCTTTATTGCTAATGTTTAGCATCTTGACCTTTTTAGCCCCAGAGTTGAAATGATATAATAGAAGGGGCATTGGGTTTAAATCTAGAAAACAGTTTTGTCAGAATTACACTATGGGGAAATTATTTTACTTCTTTGTGTCCAGCTTTTTTTCTTCTCAGTTTTAATGTCTTTTTTTTTCTTTTTTAAAGTAAGCCCTAGGACCAACATCATAGCGGCTTGAACTCATGACCTCGAGATTAAGAGTTGCATGCTCTCCTGACTGAGCCAGTCAGGCACCCCCTTCTTCTCAGCTTTAATATGGAGATAATATTATATAGCTCCCAAGACTATCTTGAGTATTAAATGAGTGAGAGCTGTGCATGTGGAGGAAAACAGTAGACACTCCTGAGCATTTAATGGAATCTGAATTTTAAGTGACCTCCCAATAAATAGTCAGACTTTCCCAGACTGACTACTTTGTATTTTGTCCTCTTACGAAATTTTGTGTTATTTCCCCTTAAAATTATCATCTTAAAGTAACCCTTATTAGATAACATTTTTAAATAACCTAAGTAAAAATGTTGTAAAAGTCAACCCAGGTGGCACCTGGGTGGCTCAGTTGGTTAAGCGACTGCCTTCGGCTCAGGTCTTCATCCCGGAGACCTGGGATCAAGCCCCACATTGGGCTCCCTGCTTCTCGGGAAGCCTGCTTCTCCCTCTCTCACTCCCCCGGCTTCTGTTCCCTCTCTAGCTGTGTTTCTCTCTGTCAAATAAATAAATAAAATCTTAACAACAAAAAAAAGTCAATCCAGGGGTGATTTTACTGAAATTCTTCCTCATCTCCTCATAATTCTATTATTTTTTCCCCAATCAAATGTCTTTTTTTAAAATAGCAGATTTTCAAGGCCATAAGCATTCCATATAGAAACTAACCAATTAGTTTTTACCATAACCTTTCATAATAAATAAGGAGCTGGTAGAATTTTCCTTGGTTTGTAATAGGAAACAACGAGCTGTCAGGATTTATAGTGGTAGATTGTTCCTATATGAAAGATACTTGTTTAAAAGATAATTCAACAAGAATTTATATATCCACAAAAAAGTTGTCATATTTAAAATAGCTGCTTTATAAAATCCTAACCTTATTTCAAACCATATTACTTTATGATCTTTTCTGGATTTTTTTTTCTTTAAAAAAAGTTTTTGTCCTATACAAAAAAATTGTAATGATTTATGGTCATATGTCAGGTTTATTAAAACAAATGAATAAGTGAGCAGTTACTCTAACAAACCATTTACTACCATTGACAGCTCATGTTATGATTTGACTATTCTAAAAGATCAAATTCAATTTCAAAAGGCAGTGATTTGCTGATATTGACAGAATCCAAAAGAACATGTAAGGGACAATACTAAAATGAACATTCCAAAACTATTTTTGAGCAATGCCATCATTTGTGGAATAAGTGCCTAGTTTCCAAATTAGACTACCCCTGAAGTGGACAGCACTCATGGGATTATATGAATCATGATGTTCTTGTTGTTTCAAAAAATTAATTGCTTCAAAGTTATGGCTCACATAACACCTGATTTCCAATTTCACAAAAAAATTCAATCAATGATGTAATTGATCATTTTGGAGAGCTGAACTCCAAGGAGTCCTGAAGAATCCATTAAGCCTTGTTCTCCAGTGTGGGTGGAGGTAGTGATGGGCAACTGGTATTACGGAGGGCCTGTGGCATCTTCCCAATCAGATTTCACCAAAGCAGTTACACTTTTACTTATTACTTGTTTGACTTGTTGGGCCTCAGTAAGAAAATTTCATGTTAATATAGAGTTTTGTGCTGTAGAAGTTTGAAAAATGAATGAGTTTATCAAGACCCCATTTAGACAGTTCCTAATGTCATTGAATGCCCCAAATGAAGCTTTACAGAGATCACTTTAAGTTGGTTGCTTATCCTTCACTGGAAGAAAAATGAGAATTATTTCATATCCCCAAATAAATATAATGTAATAATAACACAGATGAATATACTCACTTATTTACTAGCATCTCAGTGGGTTAGAATAAAAGAGTCGGCTACCTGACTTTCAATTTGATTATCAAGAACTGTTGACAGATTGTTCACCAAGTGGCAAATGACCACTAACTAAATAAATACAAATAATAATAATGGCTTTATATTGGACCTAAAATAAGAGATCTTTTAGAGAAGATTTTCCTATTGTAAATAATGGTGTATCTCTCAGCTTTTCGTATGGTGTTTTGTTGTTTTGTTTGTTTCTGTTTTTGGTCACCTATGTCAAAAAATGGAACGTCATCATATAGCCATTGCTTACCAACAGAAAAAGCCACCATTTCTCACTCTAGGGCTACCATGTGTGAAATGCTGGTTCCATCTGACCCGGTCTTTGCTCTATATCTTTATAAGAAAGCCCACCTAATGGGCATAGTGGCCCATTTGATGTTTATTGCAAAGAGAAAGTTAAGGTTTGTTTGTTCAGTGTTCACTTCATTGCCCCAGAAATTAACCAGAAATACGAGGTTATCGTCAGAATCCATTTTGCACAGGTAGCCATAGCTCAGTCTCCTCCCACTTTTTCCTTCCTGGGTAAGTGAGTTTTAACTCTAACATGAAAGGCATGGGGACAGTAAGCCATATGTATTCTTATCCAGCTGTCAGTGGCTTAGATATCATTGCACTTAGTGAAGCGAATGAAGGATTTGGAGATAGAAAGATCTGGGTTCAAATCTCAAACATCTATTTGTAGAGTTAATGTTAGGATTAAATGTCATTAAGGACAGACAAAAACAAATGGCTACTGATACTATTTTGTTAGTAAAAAATCCTCTCACTCAGGAGGATAACATAAAATATGTGAAATCTAAGTAAATGTAGCCTGAGTTGTAGCTTTTAAATAAACTATTTTAATGTCATTCTGACAAATCCTGTGATTCCTAGTAGTTGTTTTAGTTACTGGACTATTTTGCTGCTTGTATCTTGTACAGAAAATCCTTGGAGGAGGAAAGTGAATGGACATTATGAAGGGCCAATGCCAGAACAACTTCTCACCGTCTCACAACATTTTGTTGTTCCCTTTTTGCCTAAAACAAAGGGTTATTTGACAAAGTCATTTATGAAAACTCAGTTGATAGCCACCCTCTCCCTAATTTGAGAATTTTAAACATTGTCTTGTTCTAACTTTACCAACTGTTGTGTTCATCAACAAAAGCAAACAGGCCTGCATGCACGATGTCATCCTGCTGGGTTTATTTAACTCAAATATAGATCCATTTATAAGTAAATTTTATCTAAACCTGTGCCTAGTATCAATCTGGTCTTACGAAATATCAACAATATGAGACATATTTCTCATATCTTGTGTTTATCTGACATTCTGAAGATACAACCCAGTGCTGAAATAGAAAAACATTTCTTCACCTTTAGTTGGTGGTTTCTGTTCCCTCCTCTGTGATGCTTCAGTTTTAGGGCTTATTTTATAAGTTCTGTTTGGACACTACGTTAACCCTCAGGCCACAGAGCGTTGGCAAACAGTTGATTTCGTTTTTCCCATTGGCATAGCCGCCGTTCACAGCAGCTCTCCCTCCCTCTCTTTTGTTTAAATTGGCTGCAGTGTTTCTTGCTTAAGGGATTTACCAGAATGTGGCCATACCTGGGACCGAGCTAAACTCAGGATAAAGAACTGAAATGGGAAGGCTATAAACTGACCACTGGATGGGTAACATCATTCTTTCAACTATTCAGAAAAACACATGCACACCATGAGCCCTGACTTTCAGAGGTTGGAAACGAACTGAACATATGGTAAAGTTAAAAATTAATATTAATAAATGGAAAAGCGATTTCCCCAAAAGACATTTCATTTTAAGATTGTCCTCTACTGGAATGATTTATTTGACTCTCTAATCTAGTTGGAATGGGCAACAGGCAGGAAATGGTAAAGAACACTCAAAGCAGAAGCAAGAAAGCAACGACTTGTAGCTAAGAAGTATATAAGGCTATTCACAGATGGCTAAAAAAAAAAAAATCTCCCTCTCTTTTGAGTCTCAGATTAAATAACATAAGAAAAATAAGGCTTTATTATAGTTCATTTATGGCCTTATTTACATATTAGTCAAAATGAGCCGGAGATGGAAAAGGAGACAGACCTGACTTGTGGAAAAACTGAGTAAACCAAGACAATTCTGCAAGTATCTAAAAGAGTTTTATGAGATGTCCAATGTGGCACTAGTAACCTTAACAATAAATACAATAACTACATCAATGTAGACTCTTTTCTATATCAGGATTGCATCTCATAATGGTATCAATATGAAAACAGTGATGGAATTATTAATTCAGTGGTTGTTCAATTGTAAAATTTCAGCCTTTACTGAATCCACCAAAGTGTCCCTCTCTCCCCAGCTTTCCATCTGTCTCCTTTTACATCATTTTAAACAAAGCTGATAATTGTCCTTCAGTAACGTATTTTGGTTGTCCCAGGGTTTTTTATTTGATAGTCTACTGGCTAGTAACCAAAACTGATTGATTGATATGGCAATAAAACTGCAAAAGCAAGCATACTCTGATCATGATTCAGTAAAGATAATTGTTTGAATGTAACATTGGCAATAAATATTGGCTATAAACTAATGCTATCACTAATTAATTTAAATAACAAACTTGTTTATTTGCACCTTATGAGTTAGGCCAACAGTACACAAAGGATGGTCCAAGGGACTCTTGAAATCCCCAAGATCCTTTTAGGGGATCTGCTTGGTTGAAACTATCTTCAAAATAATACTAAAAGATGTTTATTTTTTACTCTCCCACAAGCGTACAGTGGAATTTTCCAGAGACTGACCAAGATTTAATGCGATCATCTTTCTGATGGCTAATAACAATATATGTGCTGTGGATTCTTGTGTTTAAAATTTCTGTTTTGGGGTGCCTGGATGTTTTCTGTTTGGAGGCACCACAGTTAAGCATCTGCCTCTGGCTCAGGTCATGATCCCAGGGTACTGGGATGGAGCCCTGTGTCAGGCTTCCTGCTCAGCAGGGAGCCCACTTCTCCCTCTGCCTCTCTTTCTATTCCTGCTTGCTCTCTCTCTCTTTCTGCCAAAGAAATAAACAAAATTAAAAAATTTTTCTTTTTATTTTGATTACAGTAAATAGTTATGGATAACTATAATCTACATAAGCAAAATCCCTGTGGAGGTCCTCAATAATTTAAAACATATACAGGGGTTCTGAAATCAAATGCTTTGAAAATTTGTATTAAGCAACATAATGGTAAAAAATGGGTAAGTTGTAGATGTTACCTAGGTGTTGTCTGAGTGCTTTTCAATATATGGTGCCTAAGACAGGAAGACATTTTTAAGTCTGTTATTTCTAGTGATCCATTCAGTCCACTCATCATCGTATGGGTTTGATGGCTGTGTTTTTAGAACTAAGTTCTCTCTGCGCTCAGTGCTTTAGAACCAACAGTTTTATGTAAATGAAAGTGCTGGCCTTGGGATTCATTATGCCAAACTTGTATCTCTCAAGAGTTGTGTGAAGAGGAAATGTCCACGTTTGCATTTATAAGAATATACTACTTGATGGTATTGATAATTGGCCTGTTAGAGGTGGCTAGATAAACATTATTACTCCTGTGGCATGTACTCTGATAGAAAACCAGCAGAGGAATCAAGGAAATGTAGATTACCACTTTGTAATATATATTTATGTAACTTGGTTATAGAATTTAAAAACCAATGATTTCAGAAGAAAAACATACAGTCCTAATGATGGAGGTTTTTTTTTTTAATTGATGAGCATTGGGGTTTTAAAATACAGTTTATAAATGAAACTCAAATATTTCACTTAAGACCTCAGTTATATCTTGCTTTCAACATACGTATACCAGACATCTACTGTATATGCTTGGCATTTTAGATACACAGATAAATATTATTTGATCCCTCAGAAAACACACAATTTACAATCTCAGATGCAAAGTGACATAGACGCAGAGATGAGAGTCTTTTATTCTGCCCAGTGTCACTAAAAAGGTGTCACAGAGAGTTTATAATAGGTGTGGAAGATTAGATCTGTGTTTCAGGTGAAGGGACATCATCCATGAAGACATAGATGTATTAGAATTCTTGGTTTATACAGGGACCAACAGCCAATTTAAGTAGGTTATATGGGTAGGAAGGAAAGAGATCTGTAGACTATTCTAAGTGGCTTGGATTTTATTTGATCACCCATAAGAATTGTACACCCAAAGGTCTTGCATGGGCCATGCAAATAAAGTGATAGAAGGGTAGAGTATTTCCCCATCCTTTTGTTGTTTTGTTTTCTAATTTTGAATCTAGTTGTTTTCTTTGTCTTTATTACAGTGATGCGCTGGAGCAGGTATGAAAGGCAATTCAACAAACAAACTTGAGTTAGGTGATTTTATATTGGTATCTTCAAATCTAACACACTGAAGTATTTATACTATGGAAATTGGCAAATGTGACAAATCAGAGTATTTTCTTTTCTCCTTCTCTCTCTTTTTGTGTTTTTCTATCTACCAGCACACCACTGTTTTCCACTTGATGAATGTGGAGAGGAGTATTTACTTCTCTATCTTTGTAAAATGAGGTAAGTAGCCTGGTGAGTGGTAATTGACAAGTGCAAATTTCAGAAGACCTTGTGGGCTGTGGTGAACAGGAGTGTGTGTAACCTTCCCTAAGTAGAATAGCAACCTCTTCACTCCAGTTCTCTAAAAGGGCCCAGTATTTTCAGACATCTCAATTTAACAAGTAAAGACAGAAATCTACATATATTGAGATAAACTCTCCTGATTTTTTCAATATTAGAAACGAATTCAGTAACAGTAGTAATAATTACCAATAAACTAAATTTCAATCTCCCCTTGCTGGAGGTAATGAGAAATCATTAAAGGCTTTTAAGAAGCATAACAATACGATGGGTTTTCATTTCAGAAAAGCAAGTCTGGAGGATATGTGGAGGACAGATTGAAAAGAATAGAGGCTAACAACAGGAACTCCACTCACAGGGATGGTGACATTCTGTTGCGTCAAGGAGAACCATCTTGAGGGCAAAGTCAAGGGGTTCCTTCCCTACATAAACCAGTTACATTGTTCTTTTCCAGCCATGGCCTATACATTTCATCCTGACGAGATTTACCACAGGCACACTGAGACTTAGTCAACAGAGTGACTGAGACCAGTTTTATGCAGAAATACTCTCAAAACAGACACCCAAATGGTGGTGGGTCAGTAGATTTATCCTCATAGAAGACAGCATTAATATTGATTCCATTGCTTGTGGGGTACCTTTGGAAACAGCAGAGCATATGCTAGTGTGAAAGATGTTACCTAGATCAAGTTCACTGACATATTTGCTTTTCAGATTTAAGCCTGGATATTGGCAGATGAATTTATCTGTGCTGCATACTTGATGATTGCATTTCAACAGAATGAAAGATTTAAAACAAAAGTGCCTTTGAGTGCTCTGCAAAGCCAGTGAAAATGGGGCCTTGGCAAGGATTTCCTCCAAAAGACGTCCGAATTCCCCCTCATTTCTACCTTCCTTACTTGTTTGGGTAAATAAAATATTTATGATTTAGTAATAAAAGCTTCCAAATACTAAGCTCTTTCATATGTCCACAAGGTGTGGGAATCTCCAGAAGGATTGAAATACCGAGACTTAACCAAAGCCTTTAAATGGGAATGTGCTACTCTTGAGTTCCCTCTTGATGTTCTCAGTTTCCAAGAAGCCTAAATTATTATCTTGATTGGAACAGCTCAGTCAAGGACATATACGGTCTTCTGTTGAGTTTTCCTTTTGGGAAAATATCTAGACTGTGTCCTTGCAAAGAAAATCTTCATATTAAAAACTACTTGATATTTTGTTTCCAAATTTATAATGACTGGATTCTGTTGACTAACTGATTGATTAAATTAGCTATATTGGGTTTTTTAATAATATATATGGCAGCTGTGTTTGCCACTAATATTCTTTGTCATTACTATTAATTCTGGTCCTAAATCTTTTGCAGCTCAACACAAGGAACATCATACTAACTTCCAGGCACCTCATGCTTCTCTGGACTCCAGCTGCCCCCAGGCTTTCAGGCTCCCAAGAGCTTATTTCCATGCCTTCGTTTCTTGCTATGTAAATTAAGGCAATATAGTAGATGCCTGATGCTGCTTTTGTGAAAATTAGTTGAGAAAATGCACATAAAATGGTTGGCAGAGTGTCTGGCACATAGAAAATACTCGAAAATGTTGACTATATTGGTATTCCATGAGAGCATCATACTCAAGATAGCACTTTTGTTATAGGGGACACACATAGGACAAAGTCTGGAAGGGTCCTGGCCACAGAGCTTCCATGCCTCATCCATATCCTCTCCCTGTGCAGTCAGAACAAATCACCCTCTTAGTGCATTAGTGTGTTCACCAACCAGGAAGCTCTTCCAAGCCTTGATGTTGGGAGTTTTTATTACATATGCAAGATTGATTAAATCACTGGCCATGTGAGTGAATTCAGTCTCCAGCCCATCACCTCCTTGGAGATCAGAGACTAGTGAGACCCTAAGTTCCAACCCTCTAATTACATGGTTAGTGTTTTTGGTGACCAGTCCACATTTTGAGGCTATTTAGGGGCCCACCATGTGTCACCTCATTAATATAACAAAGAACCCTGGAAATTCCAAGGGTTTTTGAAGCTCTATGCCAGGAACTGTGGACAAAGACCAGATATATTCTTTGTAACATAGAGAGAACATTTAAGTTTTACTATTCATTATACTTTCAGCCTAAATAAACATACTGAACCAGTTTCCCAGTATGGAGCCCCAGCAATATTTTACTTCTCTTCTAACGTTAGATGAATTCCCAGACCCAAAATGTATATCCTGATATGTATCCTCTACTCAACATTGTTAAACACAATTTTCCAGGATACTAAACATCAGTCCCCAAATTCTTGTTTGCTGATTCTTCTGTGAGGACTGTTGGATTCTCTTTGGAATAGGACACATGGTTGACTGTTTAGTTGGCTCATGGTTCTTCAAACACACATAGATTAGGATCCTTTTGGGGAGCTTTGCAACATAGACAGGAGCAGACCAGTTCAATTCTCCTATGCCAAGCCATCTTACAG
This sequence comes from Spilogale gracilis, assembly GCA_004023965.1. Taxonomy (NCBI): domain Eukaryota; kingdom Metazoa; phylum Chordata; class Mammalia; order Carnivora; family Mephitidae; genus Spilogale; species Spilogale gracilis. The sequence continues at coordinate 74,239 of PITA01003385.1, forward strand.
AGCTTCTAAGTAAGACACTGTTGTTTAGAGGAGCAAGTAGGCCACCAGGTATATATCAAGATGCCTGTCAGGGAAAACTGACTCAAATCTTAGGGGCTTAGGTGGACTTCCATATACCCATGTGTTCATTCAGTTATACTCTTATAGGATAACAGCCATTCCTTGTTCACGTTTCAAAATGTCTTTTTTCTTATTTCTCCCTGGAGCTAGGAAAAAAAAAATCCATTTGCATTTTTTAATATCTTGTGCTAATTTCACTAATCCTAGAAAAACTGGCCACATTTTTAGAAAATTATCATACCAAAGAAATTTTGATTTCTTTGGAATTTGGGATGTAGCTGCAAGTTCTTTTATTCATTTGCACCAATTCATATCTAGTGACATGTGTGAATTTTCCAAGTACATCAGATGCCATTTGCTAAATACATGGTATTCTCTAACTCCAGAAAAATCAATAGTCTCATATGTTTGAGTACTTAAGTTCAGAAACCCTTTGTTTACTCTGACCTTCCATAGGATCAGGTTGACACCTGGATGCTTAATCAAGTACTTAAGACAAGCATAATAACAGAGACTTCACATGTGTAATATTCATAAACTTCCGGATTTGTTTTTCAAGTTTCTTATACTACAATATCTAAAAAAGGTCATTTAGGACATAGTTTAAATTTTAACACTTCAGACTTAGTTCTTGAAATGGTTTTGGGAAATCATACAAAAGGCATTATGTAACTCTGGGGTGATATAAACAGATGTTTTATGTATTTGCATAATTCTATCATATATTTGTATAAATCCAGAGTTAAGTAGAACTGCCCTGTTAAATTTCAGAAACATTTGTGCAATTCTTTTCTTTCTTACTGTTTTTTCTTCTTGCTTCTGAAAAGTCAAGAAATTTTAGTGCTTAAAAAGAAACTGGATTTTCAAGACTGAGATCATAGTTGTATAACACCAAACAAATGGAGACATAAAACGTTTTCGGAATGAACACTTAAAAAAAATTTCCTGGAGTGGCTACATCACAGAACTATAAAATTTCTGAATTGGTGGAGTCTCCTGAGCCTTTCACTAAATAGAAATTTCTTCTACTGTAAGATCAAACCAAGCTCAAACTTCTATTTGCCTCTGATAAGAAGGATGACAACTGAACACACTGGAATATATTATTTTAAATCTCATTTAGGGTAGAAAGTGTATTATTGATTCTACTTTTGCGTAGTTGATGAGCCCTTCGTAGACCAGAAAATTTTCATAATATATGTTTTTTAAATAACAATTTTTGTTTGGAGAAAGGGTGTTTGTCCTATTCATTTCTATTTTTATTTTGTTTCTGTATTTAAGGTGGCTGTGTTTATCCAGGGTGCCTCTGGTGAGTTTTGAAACTAAAGTTTTAAAGAAAAATTATACCTGTAGTCACTCACTATTTATTCCTATGAAGAAAGAATCAAGTTTGCACAAAATTTTGAAATCTCACATTTGCAGGATGTAACATGAATTAAAACTAAAGGCAATAGATAAATTTCATGTTAAGAATAGAACAGTACTTTTATCTAGACTGCTATTTATATATACCTTTTAAGAAACAGTATAAAAATGTCATATATGTAGGGAAGATTTATCTAATAATAAAATATGAACATAGAGATTTGAGAGCCTCTATACAGTGATCAAAGTGATGAAAAAAGGAAAAAGTGCCCCCCATCAGTGTAATTTCACCCTATTTCATTTCATATATGATTATTGTATTTTGTTATGTGCTTAGAATGTTGTTGGGTGTGGTGGAAATTAAAATATAACTCCAGCGATAGGCATTGGCAGTTATTTGCCATCTACTGTGAACCAATAAACTGCTAGGTGCATCACATAAATGTCTTCTTTTCCCCACATTAGGCAATTGAGAACCAATGAGTTTAAATCGCGTGGCTGGGCACACAGTTGTGACACGTAATGTTTTTAGCCCACGTCTGTCAGACTGTGAGGCACTCTTTGCAAATTGTTGTAGAAGGCACTGTCCCTGTTCAAAAAAGGCTCATAGTCCTGTTGGTGACATTGGAATCACACATGAAGCCATGGTATTTGCACTCAGAACAGGTACCAATTTAAAAGGTATTGCTGACCATACTAGTTCATTGAAGAGTTTTCTCTTCAATGAAGACTTTTTGTGTTTAACTTCCGTTTATGTCTCAAATTCTCTTTAAAATCATATGCTCTTCCTAATATTTTTTTTAAAAGATTTTATTTATTTGACAGAGAGAAACACAGCCAGAGAGGGAACACAAGCAGGGGGAGTGAGAGAGGGAGAAGCAGGCTTCCTGTCGAGCAGGGAGCCCGATATGGGACTCAATCCCGGGTCTCCAGGATCATGACCTGAGCCGAAGGCAGTGGCTTAACCAACTGAGCCACCCAGGCGCCCCTCTTCCTAACATTTTTAATTGAAGTTCTCGGTGTAGAATATTTGGCATTACAGAATGGCACATGTCTGTTTTGTGGTTATCTTATAATCTTCTGACTTTACTTCCATCCCTGTATGTTTATGGAACAACATGGAGCATTTTATCTGCCAGAAGTTTTGCAGCAGAAAAGTAGTCAAAGCAACAGAATAATTATATTTATCAAGGCAACAGAGAGTCCTGGGGTCACAGGTTCTTCTTAGGGTGACATGGATAATTTGGGGGATGAAAGAGGAAATTCTAGAAGTTACTTCTGGCTAGGAGGTCAAGTGGCAGGGTGATGGTGAAGAGAAGAACGTGAACAGGGAAGGAAGATGGGACAGCTTGGGGATATGGAGAAATGAGAGTTTGCCTTAAGTCCTACCCTGCCTGGGAGATGTGGGCAAAGCTGATAAGTGTCTGAATAGGAACATTAGTTAACTCTGCTGCACCATGAGTTGTATGTGGCATGTGTATGTGTTGTCCTGCAACACGTCTGTACTAGTCAGCATTCTCCAGAAAAAGAGGACCAATAGGGGTGTGTGTGTGTGTGTGTGTGTGTGTGTGTGCGTGTGTGTGTGTGTAAGAGACATTTATTCCAAGGCATTGGCTCACATCACTGTGGGGGATGGCAGTGTGAAGGGCAGGCTAACAGATGGAGACTCAGGGAAGAGATGGTGTTGTAGTCCTGCAACCAAAGGCAGTCTGGAGGCAGAATTTCCTTTTCCTTGGGGGACCTTAGCCTTTTTCTTTTAAGGCCTTGGACAGATTGGATGAGTCTCACCCATATTATGGAGAGTAGTCAGCTTTCCTCAGAGTCTATTGATGTGAATGTTAATCTCACTTAAAAAGATACCTTCAGGGTGCCTGGGTGGCTCAGTGGGTTAAAGCCTCTGCTTTTGGCTCAGATCATGATCTCAGGGTCCTGGGATTGAGGCCCACACCATCAGGCTCTCTGCTCAGCAGGGAGCCTGCTTCCTCCTCTCTTTCTGCCTGCTTGTGACCTCTTCTGTCAAATAGATAAATAAAATCTTTAAAAAACAAAAAAAAGAGACCTTCACAGCCCTACTTAGACTGGCATTTCACTAAGCACCTTGCAACTGTGGCCGAGTCAAGTGGACACATAAAATTAACCTTGACATCCTCTTCCAGATATTCTCTGATGAAAGTTCCTTTAGAATTCGATTTATATCAGGCACGGTCCTTTTTTTTTTTTTTTTCCTTTTTATTTGAGGGAGAGAGAGCACATGACCAGGGGGAAGAGGCAGAGGGAGAGAGAGAAGCAGGTAGCCTGATACAAGGCTGGATCCCAGGACCTTGGGATCATGACCTGACCTGAAGTCAGACACTGAACCGACTGAGCCACCCAGGCACCCCTGTTAGTCATAGTTCTAGGTGCTGGGGATAAGGAAATGTGTAAGAGAGAAAAGACCAACTGGCTTTTAAGGTGCTTACATTCTCAAAATAGCAAGTTGACATAAATAAACCAGATTTCAGGTTGTAAGAAGGGCAATGAAGGAAACAGCCAAGGCAACATGATGGAATTTATGGACATGCTATAAGGGGCTGGAACCTTTGTCACTTATCTGATTGTGACCTGGAAGGCATGCATTTTATATTCCAGTCCAGTAGGACACTGATAGTTCACTGAAGAACAAGTGTCATTGAACTATTTTTTTTCTGTGTGTGTGTGTTATGTGTATGTAACACACTCCAGTATGATTATTAATTTATTTCCCTCTCACATAGGTCAGCATATTCAGTGCTTTATTTGGAGTGGTGAGATGTCTCTCTGAGGAGGTGACATCTGAGGTGAGATTTAAACCTAAAGATATGATATGAGCAGGACAGTCCGGGTGGCTGGAGCATATTGACAGGGAGAGAAGCCAGCGGAGTGAGGTTGGAGGCTGGGCTGGAGCTAGATTGCAAAGATTCACCTTGATTCTAAGTACAATGAGAAGCAATAATTTCTGTTGAAAGGTTTTATATGGGTAAGTGACATAATTTAATTTATTTTTTTAAGTTACTGTTCTGGCTGCTATTTGGAGAAGGCCTTATAGTAGGACAAGAATGAAAGCTGAGGAAGGGTCCAAATGAGAGGATAGTATTAGGGGTGATCATGAGAAGTGAACAAATGCAAACATTGTAGAAAATTAAATGGTTTTAAGTGAGAGACTTTGGAAGGGGGAAGAAAGGGAGGTTTTTAAGATATTGGATTATATCTCTTAATTCAATTATGTCTTTTGTCACAAGTGCCAATTGAGGTTAAAATACTAATGAGCTACTACTCTTCAAAGACTCTTCTTTTTCCTTTAAACCCCAAGTCCTAAATCGTAAAAGAAAAGACCTTAATACTTATTTAAAAATAAAATTAATTAAGGCTTTTTATTATAATTCAAATTAGCAAGTGAAGGGAGATGTTTGGATGGGCAGAAATTTGGGGACTTCTTAATTGTCAAATCTGTGATCATGTATTCAATACATATGTAATGTTGGCATTGCTGATGATATTTCATTGAGGAAATGGGGAAAAGTAACTTTCCTTTATATAAATATTTGTGACCATTTTATGTTTGGGAGATCTTGGTTTTCTCTTTTTCTCTTGAAAAAATCATTACATTATATTGCATTACTGATCAGTTTCTTAGTATCAATGGAGAAAAACAAAACCCAGTGTAAAATCATTCTTGTGTTGAAATGGTTATCCAGAAAGAAGCATTTCTGCTTACATGATCATTAAGCTAGTGTTTAGTATAGATGACTGGATGTGTATGTCTGTGAGCGCATAGACATTACAATGGGAAATCAGAGAATTTGAGTTTTCAGCAAATACTGCAAAATGAGCTTTTCTTGTTTAAAAGGCCAAGTGTTGTAAAATGATTTGGAAAATGTAAAATGTAAGGATCCCTATAATTATTCTTCCCAGCCCACTGCCTTCCATCCATCACTAGATCATTGAAACAGCCTCCTAGCTGACTTCTCCACTCTGTCGTTAAATCCATTCTCTGCACCACTGTCAAACTTCTTTTCAAAGAAAACAAAACACCTGGTCCTTGCCTCTGGGATAAATTCCAAACATCTTAGAAGAAGAGAAGCAACTTCTCTTAACCACTGAGTGGGGGACAGGCTTAGACCTAAATGGTTTATGTATTTTATTGGCCTTTTAAAATGAACCCTGAACCCCATCTCCTGACACTTGCATACACTTTTACCTCTGGTTTGTAATTATAAGACGAAATCACACTGCACTGACAATTACATCTTTCTAGACCACTACACTCAGAGCACTTTGAGTAAAAGGATGATGCTTACTTATATTTGTTTTCCACTGTGATTGGAAGAGTAGCTGGGAGATAGTAGGAACTCAGTAAATGAACGAATGTTGAACATTGTTTGAACAAAACAATGAATGAATGTTTTACAGACTCCTCCTTATGTCCAAGAGTGGCTCTTCTGGAAGCTTCAAAAGTAATAGTTGCTAATTTCTTGTCCTCTGCTCAGTGTTCTAGATGTTTCTTTTCAGCTTACTAGCTGTATGGATATGAACAAGTATCCTTAAATCAAGTAACTTGCCCAAATTTTGGGTAGTTTCTGTGTCCATGAAATAGCTAACAATCGAGATAAACTTGCAGAGACCTTGCAAATACTAAACTAAGTAGTATATATAAAGTATCATCAATATCAATGTGCCCAATACTTGGTGGATAATATTGTGATTGTTACTTTTTAAAGAATAAATCGACATTTTTTTAAGATTTTATTTATTTATTTGACAGAGAGAAACACAGCGAGAGAGGGAACACAAGCAAGGAGACTGAGAGAGGGAGAAGCAGGCTTCCTGCCGAGCAAGGAGCCCAATGTGGCACTTGATCCTGGGTCTCTGGGATCATGACCTGAGCCGAAGGCAGTCACCTAACTAACTGAGCCACCCAGGTGCCCCATAAATCAACATTTTAGTGCTTTATAAATTTATTAAGGACTTAGGTGATTATGGCACAAAGACATTCAAAACTTTGTTTAAAGAAATTAGAATATAGCTACAGTTAGTACAACCCTGAATGTATTCTGAGTCTGATAGAAATTAGGTTGGGCTCTAGAAAAATCAGGGGGTTAAGAAAAGAAAATAAACTTAATTTTCAAACAGGACAGAACACAACCATTACTATTCATGGCTGTTACATTGGAAAATCTGGAACTTTTTTTTTCAACTGATAGATTTTTCTAAATTTATATGTAAGGTTGCCTCTGAGATCACATTATTTTAATGGTTGTCATTATTATTATCCATTTAAAAACAGTGGAATTTAGTTTGAAGAGAAGCTATAACCTTTCTTTATTTTAATTCACATTCTGTACAGGAAAACCATGACTTGCAGGTTCAAAGGAGAAAGCCTTTAAAAGGGCTTGTAAAAGGCCTCATAGTCTTCTTGGACATCAAATAGCTCTGCAAAACAGCATTATGATGATTTAAATGTAAATGAATTAGAAACATATGGATCACATTCCCTTGGAAATACACATGGGTTTGGAAATTAAGAGAGAACCGCTTGACAAAATGCACTGCACTTCACTTAGCACAAAATGTTTGAATAATGGGTTGAATTTTTTGCCAAATCCTGAAGGCCATCGGTTTGTCCTATGGATATTTTCACAAACCCTATGGGTCTTGAGGTTCCTTGCCTTTAAGAATTATGTTCCCTGTCAAGATCAACTCCTGTCGCTATCGCTTCTGTCCCTTGTTCCTCACCGTGCATTCAAGTGTGCAGTTATGAAAGAGAGATCAGTGTCAAGAGCTTGGAAGGAATGGGGTTGGGGGAAGATGTAGTTGGAGTTTCTTGCTTCCCTTTTTTCTTTTATTTCCTCTTTTTTTTCTCTGCACTTTCCCTTTGCTCTTTCCATCCTTCATTCCTTCCTTATTTTGTTATCTGTTTCTTCCCACCCCACTTTTTCTTTTTTCTCTCTTGAGCATAAGAATGGATAAAACAGGATGTTTCTTTTTCTTTTCTTTTCTTTTTTTTTTTTTTTAAGCAGAATGTTTCTAAGGGAAAGCTTGCAGTAGCATGGAGGAATGAATTATCCTTTATCTTACCATTCCTTTTCTTCAGGATTATTCCCTGTAAGTTCCATCAGAGAACAGAAAAGTCTGAAAGTCTTCCTCAGTGTATCAGTTAGCTTTTACTATGGCATAAGCAGAAATGTTTGGACTTACTATACTGTATTTTAAATATTTTAGCATCTTATGAAAGTAGCATCACTCTGATTTAGCTTATTTAGAAAGCAATTTATCATTATTAATATTGATTCCAGGGATGATTAATTAATTTCTATAAAATGAGTTGACACACAGAATATCAGAGACCTAAAGCTAATGCATTGCTGCCCAGACTGGGTGAAAGCAGGTGTCACAGTAACAGGATCTGGCTTTTGTGTGTGTGCTACAAAATATACTGCCTCTTGATAAGCAGCTACAGAATTGATAGTTAAATCTATCCGCATGGATTTGCTTCCCATATGGAACTAATTGCCTCTGGAATAGCTAAAGCCAAAAGATCTCTACGATTTCAAAAGCTTCTCTTATCTTTCCTCTCGTATGGCTGTTGACAGGAGCGAAACACATCTATCCTCATTTATTATATTGGTCTCATCAAGTGAGGACGTGTTGATGGGGGACTGTTACAGAACCAGATGGTCCAAGTTGGTCTTTTATGTTTCAAGCATTTCCCCTCCTCAGTTTTAAAAGTCCAAACAAAGGCTGTTCTGCACTTGGGCTGATCCCCTAGAAACTCTCTTCTTCCCAGTCCAGTCTCTTGCTGGTGCTGAATCGGCCTGCTTAAAGACCTGACCACTGAGTTTCTATGTCCTTTAATCCAGTCTCATAAGGCTTTACTCACTCCATCTCCTTCAGTGTGATTGGACACTAACTGGGGGATAATGAGCTTTTCTGACTGTCTGGAGCCTGACAAAAGGTCCTTGTGTCTCACTTCTCAAGTGGCCACCATCGTACTACCTCCCCCTCTTTCCCCAAATGCATAGGTCAGAGACCTCTACTTTTGAAATCTTGACAGCTAACAGTATTTTACTCTCTCTCTCTCTTTGATTGTGCTAAGAAGGGCAGTGCTTAACTTGGTGTTTCTTCTCTAAACCACTGAAGAAAATAGTGTAGATAAGTAGGTAGCCATCATCACCATTGTACTTATTATCTTGTCATTTTCTCAGTTCACATTTCTAAAACCATATTCCAGTGTAGTGTTCAAACTGAGCAACTTTGGAGTGGGCCTTCACTTCTCCTATAAGACCTATGACAGGAATAAGTACTTTAGATGTACGAATCCATTTAATCTTCTTAGCCATCTTAGAAAACAAGGGCTATCATCATCCCCTACTATAGAGAAGGGAAACAAAGCACAGGGAGATTAACTGTCCAACAGAATCTTCAAGTCAAGAACAAGAGTACCAAATCTTATAAAGGCCCAAGGGGCAGGAGATACATAATGCAGCAGGTCCTTATCTACCCCTGAATCTTCAACCTTTTTTTCCCCTTCTCCCAGAATAGGTGGAAAAACTTTCAGAAATGGAATTTCAGCCATAAAAGCCCAGAATCATGGACATGGTGAATGCTGCTTGAGGAAGGAAGGGGAGAATTTGTCTCTGGTGCTCCTCTGATTGTGCTGTGCTGAGAAAATGACTTACACTTTCTATCCTCCAGTGTTCTCATCTGTGAAACGGGAATAATAGGATACCTTCACGTTAGGATTGTTGTAAAGATGAATACGTGATTGTTAGAAGTATCTGGCACTAGATCATCCCTAAAAAATATGCCAGTTATGATATTATTATTCTATCCCCAAATGTCCCCCTGATGCATTGTTCGCATGTGAGAGAGAAATGGGCTAGTGGATCACTTTAGAACTGTGTATTACACTGTCAAGTGACTTCCTCCTGCTTAGTAGCCCACCTTATACTCAATGCATCCAAACCAATTATTTTTTTCATCACATCTACCAATTCTTCTGCTTTTCCTATTTTGGTTGGTGGCACCAGCATATTCCAGTATAGTGTTCAAACTGAGAAACCTTGGAGTGGGCCTTCACTCCTCCTACAAGACCATATTTTTCTTACAGACCAGTCATGAAATCCTCTTGATTCTACTTTTAGAATGTCTTTCAAACCCATTCCCCTTTGTCAATGGCCACCACCCAGACTGAGTCTTTCCTATTACCCTTCTCCCCTCTATTCCATTCAAAGTACTACCAGAACATTTAAATATATGTATAAAACTCCAATGATGTTGTTCTCATGAATGACTCCCCATTTCTAGAGAATGAATCTCAAGCCTTTGGTGTGTATAGTATTTTTATTTGCCTCAAATACACCATGCATGTATTTCCATACTACTGGGTCAACAGTCACACTTTGCCTTCTATTTGAAAAATCTTTCTGAGAGGAAACTAAATCTCTCTAAGCTTTAGGTCCTTAACCTTCTCAGCCCCCCACCCTGAAATATATAGTAGAACAGAAAAATGTTGGGAGAATAAAGGGAGAAAAGGTCTGAAGCACTTAGTGTAGTGTTTGACCTTGCAGTGTGAACTTGGGCAATTTATCTAACTTCTCTGTGCCTTATTTCCACTTTCATAAAGTAAAGAGAGTACTTAGAGCACAGAAATATCATGAGAATTGAATTAACCAATATGTGTAAAATGCTTAGGGCAGTGTTTATTATTCCTGTCTTATTTTTCTTATTATTCCTTTAACTCAGTTATAAAATGCCATTGATGCTAATTTGTGTTACAGACTGAGAAGGGTTTTGGGGGGATTTATTATAGTTTATAATGTACATTGTATACATTCTGAGAATACTATTGCATTACAGTAACATATGTTAGGGCAGAACCCAAATGTCATCCCTTCATGAGACATTCCCCATGTGCTCGGTCTTCCAGTAGACTGACCTATTCTTATCTCCTGCTTCCTTAGTAGTTTGCCCATATTTCTGTTATAGCACTTTTCTGGATGATACAGGAATCATCTGAATATGTGTTTGCATCTTCCACTAGAATGTGAGAACAGGAGTTGGTGCCTTGTTCACTTTTTATTTCTTCTCAACCCCTATTATCCTCCCTGCCACCCTGAGATGCCACCCTCTGTGCCTGGCAACCAGTAGGCATTCAATAAATGTTGACTGAATGCACTCTGAATTGGGTAATGAGCCATTGTCCCACCTTTGTGGCTGCCTTCATAAATACCTAGGGTTTAATTTGGGTCTGTGGTCATGTTGGATGAGCTTCAGAGACCAGAGTGTTGTCACAGCAGTGGGGACTCCACACATTTGGCTTCTCGAACATTTTGACAAGAAAAAATGTCTGCATTTCAAGATACCTGAGGGCTTATTCCTGTTTTTCTCAAACACAGTCAGGCTTTCATGTGGTCTTACACTTGCTTATTGATACCCAGTCTTTTTCTTATTGGGCCAAATGTGGCAACACATTATTTATTTGACACTGTGGTAATCCATTCAATTGGATGGAAAAGAACATATTAGTCAAATGAAACTGATGTCTGGTAGCCATGCACACTCACCCAAATAATCTGCCCCTGGACCTGGTTCTCCAGCTGCTTGACGCCAAGCCATATTCCCGCTCAGGGATTTATTTTCCCTGGCCCTGCTCAGATACTAAAACCAACTTTCCAATTCAGCCTTAGCCCCAGCCTCCAGCCTCTGGACAATAGCAATACTGTGTGATGACTACCGAGGACAGACTAAGAGGGATGACTGTTTTAACAGCACTTTATGACTCCTCAAGCTGGACTGGAAACATCACCACAAGGAGAAAAAGGTATTCGCCAAGGAGAGGAGATGTCTCTGTAGTCAGAATCTGAGCTGGAATCAAAACCACAGACAGAAATAGGGCTGAGGTCCTACAGCGTAAATTCCAGGAACTGGGAAGGAAGCTTGAGGACATGGCCATCGGGCTTTCAGAAATGTGCTAATTGCGCAATATTCACAACGAACCAGAGAGAATGATAAAATAACAATACAGATGAGTGACTAAATCTGTGAGCTAATGATCTGGGGAACAGTCCTCAAAAACTGTGGTAATAAAGGGAAAAAAAAGCATTCAGCAGCATCGTGATGTCTCACTTTCTGTTTTTCTACGTTATCCCTTCTCAGTCCCTCTTCCCCTCCTCCTGTTTAGAGTAGTGAAGCACACAGTAAGTCTGCAGAGTGTTTATGGGAGCCATGTGTGCTTTGTGATATCCTTATCCTTGACTAAAATACAAAATATTGGCATGTATACCTAGAAATTCACTGATCTAATTTTGCTTTCAAATTGAGTGTCCCAGAAGGTCAACTCCACTTTTGAGGCTTGCTTCTGAACTACAAGTACCATCTGAAATTCATTTCTAAAATGGCCAGTGAAAGGAGCAGGATCTTGGTAGAAAAATTCTCACTTCTTATAAGCCAACAAGAAATATCTAGTCATTAGCTGAGGGTCAGCAAGTGGCTTTTTCAACCTGTGTTTGGCAGAAATGTTAATATTTAGGATTTCTTGCTTAGTGAGGTCAAGTTTGAGAGGATGTCCTAACAAGTATGTGAGGGGAGTTCTGCCATGCCAGAACAGGCTGCCAAAAGTTTTGTATTCATGCAAGCCCAAAGGACCTCCTGGAAGAAGCACTGTCAAACTTACCATTGTTTCCCAGAACCAAGACTCCTGAACAATGAAAAAAAAGCTGTCTTAATCCTTAGAGCTTTTAACTTTATATGGCAAGGAACTCATTGGAAGGGAAGGTGGAGGAAGGATATACCATATACATTTTATGCCACATATCAAAGACAATAAATTGGCTGTTACCAATTTTTAGTTTGTGTTAAGTTTGTGTTTAGAGTTTGTGTTTTTACAGTTGTGTGTGTTAAGGAGGATTCAGAGGCTCTATGAAGACCCAGCAGGAAGGGGTGGCATAGTCAATAAGCAACACCTGTCACTTTTGGTGTGGGTGCTTAGGTTTCATAATTGCTCCAGTGAGGGAAAGAAAAGGACTTTGGGATGTGATGCTATGGGCCACTCCATTAGGCTCAGCTCAGTCAGGGAAACTCCAACTTTCACAGAAGAGTAGTCCATAAAAAACAGCAAATTTCATCATGTTTATACGAAGTATAGTAGTGTATTAATACATAGTATAGTATATATTAGTATATTTATGTGTATTATGGTAATGTGTTAGTATATATATAAATAAAACATATGTAATATATAATGTACTATATATATTATTTATGCAATAGTAATGTAGAAAGATCAAAAGAAGAATACCTTTCTGGGAGTCTGCTAAGAAAATGTAAAACCAGTGGGGAGAGGGCTCTGCCCATTTTTGTAGAAAGACTGTCCCAAGAAACCTAAGCAGGTCAGTTCTTGGCTTAACTAAGAGGGAACTGAGCTGCATTTAGAATCAGACATAATAGTGGGGACAGAAGTAAGTCACCCAAATGGTGCACTAGAGGCCACCACTGAAAACTTCAAGTTAAAATGATAAATTCAACTCAGGAGATTTTTTGAACTACCTGAATTCACTTGGATCATCTTAGTATTTATTCCCTAACATATTTCTGTTTGTTCCTGACATTTAGACCTGCACTGTCTAATGCAATGGACTTTAGCTAATGTGGCTTTTTAAATCTAAACTTTTTAAAGTTAAATAAAATTAGAACTTCAGTTCCTCACTCAAATTGCCCACATTGCAAGGGTTTAATAGACACATGTGGCTGATGGCTGCCATATTGGACAGCACAGTTATAGAATGTTTCCATCATCTGGACAATTCTATTGGGTAGTACTAATCTAGACCATGTAATCTAGAAAGAAAGGGAGTCTTGGTTGATGGAACTATCTTCGCAGGATTAAGAATAGTTTGCCCATTTAGTAACAATAAAAAAAAAAATCTAAAAAAAAAAAAAAAAAAGAATAGTTTGCCCTATTTATTCAGAATCATTCCTCCTTTCTGCTCTTGCTTTGTTGGCCATTTCTTGCCAAATCTCAATGCTGGATGCATGTAATAAATACTGAGTTGGTGTAGATCTGCTACTGCTATGTTAGGTGTTTGAGGAGGACGTACAATATACTATCAAAATGGTGATTTGGGGGATTGTCTATGGTTTTCCTGTATGTCAGTAGTATTAAATCTGGCAGGAATTTGTGATCAGATATGTTTCTAGGTGTTGATCTCTCTTAGCTCTTGTCTTCCTAACAACACTTCAAGTGGACAATTCCATTCATTTTTAACAAATGGACATGTTAAAATGTTAAGAAACTTAACAAAGACACACAACCAAGAAGTGGCAAAGCAGTGATGTGAACATGAGTCTGTGTGACTGTAATTCTGGATGCTTTCTGTTATAGCATATGGCTTACTGGGGAGATAAAACATGTATGTACAGAGATCATTATAATAAAAAGTGGATACAAGGGCAGATTTCTTGATGAGCATTCTAATCTTTTTCCTGGTGACACTTCTGACTTTATAGATGGGACAGATGTTCAGTTACTTATTTAAAATATACCTTTTGCCACTTAATTATTTGGTAGGTGAATAATCTTCCAAAGAGTTCTATTTAGTACTCAGGAGCCCCTCATGCTATATTAACAGTGATATTGATGATAAGGAATCTCCTGAATAGGTGGGCTCTAAATTGCAAGACAACTGTTCCTGGTAATTGTCATGAGATTTGCAGATTTTAAAATTGGCCATGATCCAGCATCAACACCAGGATGTTGAAAAACCAGTGAACTTATTCAATGTTAGACAGGAAGCACTGTTCCAAAGAGAGCAGTGGATTTCCTATGTTTCTTAGAGATTTTCTAGTCTTCTTTATTTTTTGCTTTGCCCAGCAAGACCTTCTCATTTTCCTGCAGGAGTACCCCAAGCTCTCTGAAAGCAAAGCTGTTTGCTGATCAAAGAATAGATTTATTGCCTTGAGAAACTCCTTTTTTCATCTCACCTTCCATGTTGCTTTCCAGGTGTGTGAGAGCTTATATATGTGAACATTGGCATCCATATGCCTGATAACATAAAATCCTGAACAAACTCTGTTTCTCTATGATTTTTTTTCTTTCTTTTTGAGAGATAGAGAATGTGTGTACATGGGCTAGGGGCAGTGGAGGGCACAGAGGGAGAGGGAGAGAAAGAATATTAAGCAGGCTCCATACCCAGCATGGAGCCAGACCTGAGGCTTGATCTCATGATCCTGAGATCATGACCTGAGCAGAAATCAGGAGTTGGACTCTTAACCAACTGAGCCACCCAGGTGCCCCCATTTCTGTATGATTTGTAATTCACCTAGAGTTAGTTAGGATAAGGGGTGTAGAGAAGAGAAAATTCTTGAGTTTTACACTGAGACTTGAATTTACTTTTGAATTTACATTAACACTTACGGAGAATTTCAAAACTGATTCACTGGATTTGAGCCACTTGCCTAACCTACTGTGGCTTCAGAGTTTCTGTCTTAGCTGTTGAAGTCACATTGTGCTATATCCCTTTGAAAACATGAATGACCCAGTGTCATTGTTTTGTGAGATTACATGCTTTTAACTTTGAATTTAATTTGTTTACTTTGCCTTTAATTTTAATCATTATTCCAATCTGTATTACCAAGCTGGAAACTGTGCTTGAAAAGTTCTTTTCTAAAAATTACACAACCAAAGAAAGGATTGTTTCATTTAGAAAAACATATTTGCCTTATTTTGGTTATGGTTCCCATTTTATTTTCTATCATCTTTGGAAACCTGATCAAGCATCAAGGTGGTATTAACTTCCTAAGTGGTGTCACCAGAACTTCACATTTATAGTAGCATAGTCCAAGAGGCACAAACAGGAGAAAAAAGAATGGGTGAGATTGCCTATGCCAGGCTAACTGAAATCCAGCAGGTTTTACAATTCAAGTAATAGGAATTCTTACCTTTCCAGTACTTTCACTGTGTATGCCAGTCATCGTTTCCCATTTGCCAACAAAGACCAAACTTCAAGTATTAAAGAATAATAGTTGTTGAAATAGCAGTAACTTTTCCATTTTGCCTACATAGGTAATAATCTTTAATATATATTAATGCCTAACTAATGGGATCTTAAAAGAAAGTTTCACAGTTCATCTGCTTGTTTAAGAACAGGCTGTGAAGCAGTATTTAAAAATGTCTTTCTTTTTGCAGCTCCTTCATATGTTATCAATCATATCAAGCATAAATTTTTAAAAATAATAAGATATAATCTCTCCCATATAGCATACTTTCAGGGAGGGTTTTATTTTATTTTTTTCTTGACTTCTAGATGTTTAACTTTGATCCATCAGAGAAAGACTATACCTCCCTTAACTTCAGTGATACATGTGCAATAATATCCATAAACAACAATTTGAATATTTCCTTTACAATACAATACAATATTTGTATTGTAAGTAAATTATTTGAACAAAATAACTTGTCTTTAGGTATCAATGTTCCTGTTAAATTATTCTCTATTTTTAAAAAATTCCTCATTTACCATGTATTATACATCCTCAGGATTTAGGACATTTTCAAAAACCTCTGTTTTTATTTATAAAACATTTGTTCATAATATTGTAATTAGAAGCATACACACTGGAGTCTTTCTTTTTAAAACCCTTTCTTTTTCTTTTCTTTTCTTTTTTGAATTATTTCAGCACAGAGAAAACTTTCCATCACCTCTTTTTCTTTAAACTGGACAATTTAAAGGACTGCATTTTCCATGTTATCTGTATTGCTTATTCCAGAGAAATGTTTCTGTTTCTTTTATTTACCAACTACACAGAGTTGGCTTTTTCATGTAATTTTTTGCATCTCACAGTCAGTGGCCTTGCAGAGAAGCACACATGCATAGGCAACTGTCACTGAGGTAGTTTCATTTTTAAACTCTAGCATATCTCTTCCCCAATGTGTCCCACTGTTTTGATTTAGATCAAAACAACAACAAAAAAACATGTTATTATACAAAAGAGGGCATCATTGTGCTCAACTGGTTCTCTACCATCATCCAATTTGAAGACAAGTTAGAAAACACTATGGGTTTCTAAAAGTCATTTCTACATGTGCATTTTGATGTCATTGTTTGCTACATAGCCGTAAGACCGAAATGTCCATTTTCATTCCCAGTCTTTCTCTCATCTTTACTTCACAGTTTCTATTGCTAGAGCCAACATTCTCAATTTCCAAGCTATAAACAAAACAGTCAGCTTTGATTTACAAATCTGATTCTTCCCTAAAATGTCTAGATAGTCTCTGTTTTTACCTTTTGATTGTCTTCTCGCTTTGATTTTGAACTCCATACACATCTGCTATCCAGGTACTTACAATATCAATCAAGACTTGCTCTGCTCTCAATTCATTTTTCACCCCACCCCAGTCCATTCCACCAATCATTTGCATGCAAAGCTATGTGATGCATCTTTCTAAAATATCACTGTCTTTTTTCTCCTCCTTCATTCAGACCCCTTTGGTATAATTTCAACTCCAAAAAACCATTGGTCATGTCCCTCTTCAGACTTTATTTGATATTCTGTCTTAAATATTACTAATATTAACACTTATTGTCTTAATCTATTTGGGCTATTACAACAAAAATTCCATACACTGGATGGCTTATGAAGAACGAACCTTTATTTCTCTTAATTCTAGAGGCTGGGAAGTCCAAGATCATGGTGCCAGCACAGATTTGGTGTCCACTGATGATCCATTTGCTAGATGGCCCTCTTTTCACTGTAACCTCACACAGCAGAATCTCATTCCTGAAGGTTCTGCCTCATGACCTAATACCTCGCAACAGCCCCATCTCTCTCACTCTCTCTTTTTTAAATAATTAGTTTTCTTTCTTTTTAAAAAAAAGATTTATTTATTTATTTTACAGAGAGAGAGAGAAAGAGAGCATGAATGTGAGTGAAGGCCAGACGTAGAGAGGGAGAGGGAGAGAGAGAACTCAAGCAGACACCTCACCGAGAGCAGAGCCTGATATAGGACTCCATCTGTCAGAGATCATAACCCGAGGAGAAACCAAGGGTTAGATGCTCAACCAATTGAGCCGCCCAAGCACCCTAAGGCCTCATCTCTTAATATAACCTTGGGGGGGTTAGGATTTCAACAGATGAATTTGGGGGTGGGGAACACAAACACTCAAACAATAGCACTATTACTTATAGAAGACTTCTGAATCTTTCCGACTGCCCAGGTTCTGAGTTACATGCTTTAACAACATAATCTAATTTAATCCCTTCCACAACTAAGTGGGTATTATGTCCATTTTTCACACAAGGAAATAACAACTCAGGTAGATTTGAATAGCTCCCACAAGGTGACATGGTGTTAGAGATAGAGCTTAACCAAACGTATATTTGTAACCGACATTCATAATGCCTCCCACAAATCTTTGCCGTGAAGTAAATTATTGCACTATATTTTCTTTTCTTTTCTTTTTCTTTTTCTTTTTAATTTGACAGAGAGAAACACAGCAAGAAAGGGAACACAAGCAGGGGGAGTGGGAGAGGGAGAAGCAGTCCTCCTGCCAAGCGAGGAGCCCGATGCAGGGTTTGATCCCAGGACCCTGGGATCATCACCTGAGCCGAAGGCAGATGCTTAACAACTGAGTCACCCAGGTGCCCCTGCACTATATTTTCTTAAGTGTGTCTTGAAGACTTTGCCATTGTCTATTTGTCACACCATTGTACCTAGTATGCCCTTCCTCTGTCCAATGAAATGTCATGTATTTTTTGAAGCCTATCAAAAACCTTACTTTCTATTTTTTCTTTTTTTGGTGTTTTGTAAATTTAATTTTTTAATATTATTTTATTTAATTTTTTACACTGTTATGTTTCAGGTGTATGATATAGCAATTCAAAATTCCATACACACACCCAATGCCCATTACCACAAGTGTCCTCCTTAAAATCACCATTACCTATTTCACCAATCCCCGCACCCCTGCCCACTCTGGTAACCTTCAGTTTGTTTTCTGTAATAAAGAGTCTGCTTCTTGATTTGTCTGTCTCTCTCCCTTCTTTCTCTTCCATTTCCTCATCTGTTTTGTTTCTTAATTCCACACATGAATGAAATGGCATGGTATTTGTCTTACTCTGACTGACTTATTTCACTTAGCATTATACTCTCAATCCATGTTGTTGCAAATGGCAGATCTTTTCCTCTCTCTCTCTCTCTCTCTCTCTCTCTCTCTATATATATATATATATATATATAATGGGTGATATATATATCTCACATATACGTGGTATATATATCTCACATCATCTTTATCCATTCATCCATCAATGGACATTTGGGCTACTTCCATAATTTGGCTATTGTAGATAATGCTGCTGTAAATATCAGGGTGCATGTATCCCTTTCCATTTCCTTCTTGAAAGTCTAACCTAACTACTCTATTTTAAAGGTAGACATGAAATTCCTAGAGACATAATTCAATTTGCTGATGAATTTTCAAAATCCCCATAGCAGATTTACTGTTGTCTTGTGCTAGTATTAATACTTCTTTGTTTGAATTTTTTTCCCATGCTCTTTTTTTTTAAGATTTTTAATTTATTTATTTGATGGAGAGAGATCACAAGTAGGCAGAGAGGCAGGCAGAGAGAGAGGAGGAAGCAGGCTCCCTGCTGAGCAGAGAGCCCCATGCGGGCCTTGATCCCAGGACCCTGAGATCATGACCTGAGCCAAAGGCAGAGGCTTTAACTCACTGAGCCATGCAGGTGCCCTTTTTCCATGCTCTTATGTTGAAGTATTTACCCAGGCATATCATCAGTAGCTTGGCCTCTGTAGTTTTTTAAGCATAGTAAGTGCTAAATATTTGATGATTTGATTATTTAAGAAATTCAATCAGATTTCTTGCCCCAACTGGTTGATCTGACTATACTGATAAATTCAGTCATTGTGATAAAGTCAGTTGTTTATATAAAAAAACACCTTGGCCTTGACATACTGTGACTTTAGATGCAACAGAAAAATTATATTGGGTAATAAAATTTGAGACATTAAAGTGAATTCTAAAATTCATAGTTTCATGATAATATTGGGTTTGTTATAAGTCAATGAGAATAAAATTATGTATAGAAAAAAGTTTCCAAAAAATCTTTTGTGAAAAAGAATTCAACAAATATTAAACAATATTTGGTGGACCAAAGAGTAATTTTCTGTGTATTGCTATAGTCTGTTTAATATGAAATGTACAGTAAATTCGAATTGTAAGAAGAAAGCTGATACCTCCTTCCACTTCATCTCCAACATATTCAGCTATTAAATCTCTACACTACTCTCAGATTCCTTAAAGATTCTGAGTCCAACCCATCAGCCAATGGAGAAAACCAGGAAACATCTTTGTCATGTTGTGATCCTTTCATATTATCATTCAACTTTTATTTGAACACCTCCAGTAATAGGAAACTCTGCACTTTTGAGTAAGTCGAGCCCTGTGTTACACATTTATAATTGCTAGACAGTTCTTTCTGATCATAAGCCTCAATCTTCCTCTCTATAACATTGCCCCATTTTCCTTATTCTGAACAATGCTGTTTTATATTAGATTAAATAAAATAAAACACATTTTCTGGATTTTTCCCAACACAACTCCTCTATTTGACAAGAGCTATTCTGTCTCTTCCTAACTGCTCCTTCTTCTCTCCCCTCCCTTCCAGGCAAAAATCTCTAGTTCATTCAACTAGTAGTCATTTGACTTAGTTTCCAGATGTCTTCCCATCCTGGACTTTCTCCTCTGGATAGTCTCCTCCATGGCAAGAATACAATAAGCCAGATGTAGCCTGAGGAGGCAGAAAACCCTGAAACTATAACTTCTCATACTTTAGAAATGGTATTTCTGTCATTGCAGCCTAAGTTTGCATTAGCTTTTAAACAGTAGCGTTATACTCATGGCTTTTATTGAACTTGTGGTCTAAAGCCTCAGGCCTTTTATTTTTCCCTAGGAAGTGTAGTCAAGCCATGGATTTCTCATCCTGTCCTTATGTAATTGATTTTTTAAAAAACTGTGTATGAGGATTTTCCTTCATGCTTTTTTGACTTTTATCATATTGGTCCCCCAGAAGTGCATGATGGGACAACTGAGAGAAAACCACAAGATTCTTGGCTGCTCTAGATGCTGAGAATCTGGAAAGGCTCTAGTGAATTACAATAGGAGTTCCACTCAATAAACCCCAAGCCCTATGGATATTAAAAACATAAAAACAAGCAAACCCAAAAGAAAGCCCCAAAAGCCTTTTGCTGCTAGAAGCTGCATTTTACCTTCAGTAATACCAAAATGAGAAGACAAGGAAGGAAAATACCTAAATCCTCAGTAATTGAGACCTCCTACTAGGACATTGCTTTTTAGTCCCAGAAACTTCCTGCCTTCGTGCACTTAGTAAGAGACCTAGTTGATGGTAATATAGTAAAAATATGATGTTTCTGGGTTTTCACTTCTCGGGGCCAATTAGTACATATTCAACAGTTTCCTCTTTCCTCCATTAGCACATAAATTACCTTTTGCTCCCAAGCCCTCTAGAACTTCAAGAACTTCCAACTATTGCACTATCAAAGCTCTTGTCTTCTAGAAGCAATTCTCTGTCCCCTGGAAAAAGGGGGAAAAAAACCATTTCTCTCTTCTAAATGTCCAGATCATTGATAAAAGTAGCCTTTCCCCCAACAATTATGTGAGTTTCTATATCCACAGCCTCTTATTCCTTCCCTATATTTCCCTCTCTTCTATTGATGATTTTATGGCTTGCTTCATTCCTTCAACATTTAATAAAAACACTGAATGCTGCTAAGCATTACATTAGTTGATGAGGCCTGTCTAGCATGGGAATGCCAGGAAGGTTGAGAAGCTCTCCTTCCAACTCGGATAATCAATTTTATCAGATGATAGGGGGCTATAGGGAGTATAATATCCAAGTTCCCTGGCATCTGGGTAAGATAACACTTGTGGGTACAGTTCTTGCTCTGGAGTTCCTCAAGGGTTCATGCTGAGTCTAGAATTCTGTAAATATATCTGCCTGACTTCATCCCCTGCCCATCTAACTTTCCTCACTGACAGTACTCCCACTTTAAATCATTTGGACACAATTTCCACCTCAGCTGTGCTTCTTAGTAGAACAGAGGCTTTGGAATCATAGCACTTCTTTAAAAGTTTAAGCACTGGAAGAGCAGATTCAATTTAACTCAACAAACATTTACAGAGGAGATCTAAAAAGCTTAATTTCTTCATTAGACTAGAAGCTTTGTGAAGCTAGGGATAAGGTCTAATTGACCTTTTCTCCCCCAGTGGCTAGCCTTGTGCGACATTCAACATATATAACAGAATGTACATTCTCTTATGGAAGCACTGTGATGAGCAAGATGTGGCCCCAATAAAAATTAAGTTTACAATTTTAATGATAAACAAATATGCCCCAACTCATTATAAAACAGGTTTGAATGTAGAAAGTACGTAAAAACCCAAACGCAAAATGTTATGGGGCATGAAGGAACAAAGAAAAATTTCAGTTGAAAGTAAGGTACAGATCGGGGAATGAAGCTTAATGAAAGATGCAAATGATTTTAACAGAAGAGAAAATAATTATTGCTAAGCAACTATCAAGTAACGTCTAGATGCTATGCCTTTTGCTAAGTTCTTTACATGTATTATTTTATTTTATGTTTACAGAATATCTCTGGTGTAGAAATTATTTTTCACTGTGTTTTACCAAGGAGATTTTGAGACATGAAGTAATGTCTAAGCCCACCCAGCTAAGAAGTAATGGAGCCTAGATTTAAGCCTATTCCCTTAGGGAAAGATATTTCAAGAAGAGGGAATATGATAAATACAGATAAAGAATTAGAAAAGTAGTCTACCAAAATGGGCTTAAGTAGATACAGTAGGAAAAAAAAAGCCTAGAAATTGGGACCAGATTATAAGAGACTTGGAATACCATGGCTAAAAAATTGGACTTTATTTTACAAACCATGGGGGAATGCCAGAAGGAGATTTAATAGCAATGCTGAATGATAATACTCAGGAAAATGAGTTCAGAAGGACTAGAAAAGATGAACAAGTGCCTCAGGTTCTTCAAAGGAATGTAGCTACATCAACAAGTTTAATTGTATGCATATTCCTGTCTGACCCCTTTCTGCCTGGTTTTAACTGGATCTGGTCAAATGGTTCTTAGATTTATAAATAATTTTGTTCGGAGCCTTGATTTCCTATAATTTTGATATTATAATATTCTCTAATTTGACTTTATTACCTGTGCTACTTTGTCTTCGCCCTCTTCTAAAAATCCATATGGCATCTATTTGTTTATTTTGGCAACCAATATGAAGTTCTCTTGAAAAAAGACAAGTGAGTAATGCATTGCACAATACTAAACAAAACATGTTACTGATTCTCTTTCCCTGATATCCCTGGAAGGTTCATTTGAAATAACCTAGCAGTTATACCTTGTTTCTGGTCTGATATTTTCTAAAGTCTTCCAAATAGCTCTGTAACTTTGGTTTTCTTTCCTCTTTTCCTCTTCCTTCTCCTTCCAGTCCTTTCATTCTAGTGTTTTCTGACTCTTTCTGTTTTTCTTTTCATTCATTATCTAGAAACTTGGAGAAAAATACTGAAGTAGGAAGGTGAAGAAGTCTCAAAAAGTTTTAAGCTTCCTTTGTATCTCTGCCTCCCTCCCTTTTGCTTGCTCTTATTTATTTTTCAATAAGTATTGCAGTATTTATAACCCACCTCTTCTTTCAGTTAGAGAGATTGGCAATTGGGAGAAGTTTGCCTTTACAGAAGGGACAATTTCTATTAAGCTCCATGTGACAGGGTGAAAGCTGAATGACACCGTGATTTTTCCCCCTCCTTATTGAGGCTTTATCATAGATGCAGTCTTTAGGACAACTATATTCTTAAAATTCTTGTTTTAGAAATTAAATATTAATTTAAAAGGAACTAAAAACATCCTGAGTAATGGGGTGCCTGGGTGGCTCAGTGGATTAAGCCTCTGCCTTCGGCTCAGGTCATGATCTCAGGGTCCTTGGATTGAGTCACACATTGGGCTCTTTGCTCAGCAGCGGGCCTGCTTCTTCCTCTCTCTACCTCTCTGCCCACTTGTGATCTCTCTCTCTCTGTCAGATAAATAAATAAAAACTTTAAAAACAAAAAAACCAAAAAGCATCCCAAGTAAGACTTGTTGCCTGCCATAAATACCCCAAAGGAAGTATCCGCTTCCAATTTCCATGTATGGGATGGATTCACACTGCATCTCAGATGGTTGTGAGAGTGTCAATGACTGTGGTAAGACTTTCTGTTCTCCCAGCTGAGAGGACTTAAAGAAATTGTAATGGGGCAGCTTACTTCTGCGATGAGGAGGCCTGTGGGAAAATTTTTATTCATTTTATATGTTTGCATTATTTAGCTAGTTTGCTGATGTTCCTGCCATGTAGTAAATCCAGAAAATTGCTGTTTGCTGAAATTTCCACTGCTTCATTTATAGAGAGGCGTAAGACACTTGTTTCCTGAGTCTGGACTATTTCTGATTGCAAGAGGCATAGTCTGCCTATGTTTGATCTCAAGTCCATCTGATCACATTTCTAATCTGCCTTTTTTTTTTTTTCCTTCATTTTTGTCACTTAATGTATTGACCCAACTTTATGAGTCAGGAAAATAAACGAAGCCACAGTTAGTGTGTATTTCTCCTATAGAGAAATAGAGTCTGATGATCCAAATGGTGTGTGTGAAGCTAGAGAAGAAAGTAGAGCCAGATCTTGGAAGACAATGCAAATAATCTTGCCTGGAATTGAATTTGCTGTTATTTGTTGCCTCATGACCTTCGATCTTATTATTAATTTTGCCTTATGGCTTAGAAAGAATTGTACAGACTGATTTTCTGTAAGTTTGTTGCTTTATAGCTAATCAGCCTTAAACATGATTTTGTTTATTCAGATAATTGTCCCTTGATTGCGTTAATCTAACTCTAATCCACATGTAGCGAGTATTCTAGCAAACCAAAATGAGCAAAAGTCTCTAACTCTGGTCTTTTCTTTTAATTTGTAATTCCCAGAATACATTGTTAATATTTTCATTTTATTAGTTTTATTTTGTTACTATTTTTGTGGCCAAGCACACATAAGACAAGACACCCAGTTGAATTTAAATTTCAGATAAGTCATGAATAAACTTTAGTATAAGTATGTTCTAAATATTGCAAAGGAGATACTAATACTTGGGAAATTGTTCATGTTTTATCCAAAATTCAAATTTTAGTGTTCTATAACTTTATTTGCTAAATATAACAAACCTGTTTACTGGGAGAATTATAATTTCATATAATTTTGCTCTTTTCAATAAGTTCATTTTAAATATATACATTTAGCTCTTTTGTAAGTTTTAATACAAATAAATTAACAAGTTGTGGAAAGTCTTATTTTAAGCTATATATTCTAATTTGTGATTCTGATAATGTAGTCAGTGTGGTCAAAGCTCCTTTAGAATCACATTGCAGTTACCTATTTACCTGTCTGTGACTTCCATTAATCTGTGACATTAGAGAGAGAGGGACCATATTTCATTTTTTTGTTTTATATAATGTTGGCACATAGAAGGATCTCAATAAATATTTCTCTAATAGACTGCATGATTACAAAATAGTAGGCTGGCACAGCAGCAAAAGTGTGTGTGTGTGTGTGTGTGTGTGTGTGTGTGTGTGTGTGGTTAAAGAGTACCTAACATGTAATGGCTACTGACTTTGTACTAGCACTCCACTAAGATCACAGTGTCAAAAACTGTTACCACCGGGGACCAGCCTCAGCAGAGATGTGGGTCCTGAACCCCGGGATGTATGGCAGGCGAAATAATGACACAGACACACAGACACGGAGATCTGATGCAAGCTGACTGACCCGAGGTCAGTCAGGAGAGACCTATGAAGCAGGCTCAGGCTCACGCTCTGGCTTTTTAGCATTGGCTTTCTAGCTCTAGCTCTTTAGCTCTGGCTTTGGCCTTCTTGCTCTACTTCTCTCTCTTCTTCTATCTCTCTTACTCTCTGTCTGCTTCTCTTTCTGCTGCTTTCTTTGCTTCTCTGTTTCTGTCTTTCTTTGTTTCTTGCTTCTCTCCTCGCTTTGCTTCTGTCTTTCTTTTCAGGCTCTCTTGCTGTTTGCCGGTTCTCTTGCTCTCTCCTCGCAGGCTCTCTTGCTGCCTCTGCCTTTGTCTCTCAGTCTGTCTCTCTTGACTGTCAAGGGTCCCAGTCTTTTATTATTCCCAAGTGAAGAAGTTGGGTGGTGCAGTTAAATCTTTAACTGCTTTTGTACCCACCCTAGAGACAGGATTAGTATTGTTACTGCATGGTACAGAGTGATTGCTTAAACTCACAGAAGTTGAGACCATTGAGGCAAAGGGATCAAGAAATACAGATAAGAGATACAGAGATATGATTACCGGGAGGAGGATTTAAACTATATGTCTTGGATAAGCAAACGAAGGCCATATTGCCCCAGCCCACAGGATAAGTGGCTTTCCCGATTCTAGGTGGGGAAAGCCCAGAGGGGCTTTCATTCACATTCAGGGGTACCTCCACAAAGTTTCTGGTGGCTTGGGAGGGGTGGATAACTCACCGTCCCTGACAAAAACTAACCTGTTACCTTCTTTTTATAGAAAAGCTTTTCACTGGAGTGTGGTTCAAAACCAATCAAAGTCTATCTGTAAGAGTACATCAATCAATTCATGTGTCAGCTAGATATTGCATCCTCCCTTTAGAGACTCCAGAAAGGATGAGTTAGTAGAAATTCTTCATATAGTCCATGTTGGTTTTCTCAAACCAAATATTCATTTCTGAAAGTCAATTTGTAATGTGGTTAGACACATAACTACAATAATAGCTCTTGTCCCATACACTCTTTTAGAATTCTTTACTCCCCCGTTGTGTGTTCCTTCTCCTGAATCTATGTAGACCTCCACTAATAGCATTTGACTTAAATGACAATTTGTGATTTTTCCATGCAAATGACATAAATTTCTATCTTACTGTCTTGGGACCCTTGCTCTTACAACCCTGACACCATGCTGTGTTCTTAAGCCTAATCAGCCTATGGAGGGGCCCACATGGAGATGAACTTAGGGCCCAGCACACTTTCCTGTCTGAATCCTTAGCTGACAGCCAGTTCTAACTTACCAGTCATGTGAAGGAGTCATCATAAAACTTTATCTTCTGGCCTCCAATTGAGTCGCTTTAGCTGATACCATGTGGCACAGAAATGGTCCCTATCTAAATTAAAGATTCATGAATAAAACAGATAATTTTTGATGTTTTAAGCCAATAAATTCTGCAGTAGTTTGTTGTGTAGCAATAGATAACAGATTTTGACCTAGAAGTAGGATGTTTGCTATAACAAAAATCTAAAATATTTTGCTTTGACTTCAAGAGCAGATAGCAGGCCAAAGCTTCAAGGACCTTCAACAGGTTCTTAGAGAAGCCTAAGGGCCTTGAGGAGAGGGTAAACAGAAGCATGAGTGATCTAAAGTAGACTGATAGTGAGGGCCTTAAAGAAACTAAGGAGAATGTTAC
Organism: Spilogale gracilis; assembly: GCA_004023965.1. Lineage (NCBI taxonomy): Eukaryota > Metazoa > Chordata > Mammalia > Carnivora > Mephitidae > Spilogale > Spilogale gracilis. The sequence continues at coordinate 101,239 of PITA01003385.1, forward strand.
TGGAGGTTTAATAAAAGGAAACCTGTTGGTATGTAGTGGCACACACTATGGCAACTTGATGGCCTGTGGTGACTTAGAAAATAGGAAAGAAACTCAGTGAAGTTGAAGATTTCCAAGTGGTACAGAAAGTGGTACCTGGCTTCATCTCACTGCCAGTGATAAAATGTAAGGAAAGAGAAGTTAGCTAAAGAATGAACCATTGAATATAAACTCAAGACTTGGGGTGTTTGAAGAAAAAACTCTTCCTCACCTGACCTCCCTGGACAACAAGTTCAAGTTCTAGTCAACAAGTTCTAAAATAAGGAGGCATTTAGGCCTAAGATTAAATTGATGATGGGACCATTAAATCTTTTAAAATCTCATTAAATATTTAAATATTGATAGAAATTTTCAGAAAGAAAACAGGCTCCTTAAGGACCTTTCGGGAAGAAAATAGTCTCCTTAAGGACCTTACATAAATAATTTACAAATTCTCTTTTTTAACTAAGAAGGCTTCTAAGAATCTCAAAGATCTTGTTCTGTAAGAGTCTCTTAGTACTATGTAGAGAAGGAATGAACTCAAAAATATTTATAGATTGATAGATAGGACCTTGCTCATATGGGTTTTATGAATTGATACATAGGAAACCCACAATATTTTTAGAAGAACTATATCAACTTAATCTGAAAAGAGTAGAGACAGTATGCAATGAAGAGGAGACTTTGTCCCTGAAATTTCTATGTATAGGAAATAGGCAAACTGCTAACACAGGCTAGTTTTTGTAAAAAAGAAAATATGACACATAAGGCAGAGCCAAGAACCCAGAGAGTGTAGCCAGAATATATGAAGAATAATTCCCAAAGAGTTGAACTGAGTTCCAATCAAGGAACTGGTAACATGTACTTGGATGGATGTCAGAATTGCAAAGGACCCATATCTACAGTATGCAAATCCTATGGTGATCCTACCATTGTATGTTGGGTATGGAAAGGGCAGATAAACATTCTCTTTAATTTTCAGGTTTTGGGTTGAGAATAATAGTACTTAAAAAGCTATGCCTGAGGATGTTGTGCCTGAGGAGCTTGATCCATACCTGGATCTGATTTAGTTCATGAGATTTTGGACCTCTAGCTTAAGCCTAATACCCTAAGATGAGACTGGGGGATTCTTTGGGGAAGAGAGGTGAGTATGGGGAAACTATAAATTGTGGCCAGATGGGAGACTGTGTCATATTGCTTTTTTCAGAGAGAGATACACATCTCTTGTATCATGTATTGTTTTAGAACCTTAGCACTACATCATTAAAAGTGGACCCTGTGGGGCACCTGGGTGGCTCAGTGGGTTAAAGCCTCTGCCTTCAGCTCAGGTCATGGTCTCAGGGTCCTGGGATCGAGGCCTGCGTCGGGCTCTCTGCTCAGCAGGGAGCCTGTTTCCTCCTCTCTCTCTGCCTGCCTCTCTGCCTACTTATGATCTCTCTCTGTGTCAAATAAATAAATAAAATCTTTTAAAAAAATTTAAAAAAAATTTTAAAAAAGTGGACCCTGTGGCCCCTCCTCTTGAACTTAAGCTTTTGCAATTGACTTGACTAATGAACTACAAAGAAATTGCAATATCCAAGGATGAGTCATATAAATACCATCTTTTTGTGGGATGCTTATTCATGGACATAACCACAATGCTGTGCAGGGGTCCATGGAATCCATAGATGAAAGTAGGTTCTCTAGTGCCAACTCATGCTTTCCCAGCTGATGCTATTGGGAGCAAAAACAAGTTAATATTACTGACCCCTGCTCAAATTGCAGATTCATAAGCAAAATAAAATATGTATTTTATTTTTGTTTTAAGTTGCTAAATTTTGGATTGGTTTGTTATGCAGCAATACAAAAATAATACACCAGTGTACAATTTTGATAAAGTCTGAGTGTTTCAAAAGTCTCCTTAGCAACAGATTTATCAAATATTTCTTAGAAGGAGGTCTGCCTGCATTTGAAAAAATGTTTTATATTCATGATTTAAATTCTTTTAATTTTTTTGTATCACATGCACAATTTTTTAAAAAGTCATGTAGTGCCACAAGGCTTTTAAAACAGACTGATGTTTACTGCCTCTCAGCCTCTCATCTCATTTAACTTCTCATTCTCAGTTCAACATCTTTCAATGCTGAAATCAGGCACTTAAAAACTGACTGGTTAGTACTGTGGGCTTACAGGGCACTCAGGTAGACTTTCAATTGTTTATTTTTCTCTGGGATAGTTAGTTTAGTCAGTCGGGGAGCCTACAGTCTTGAGTCTGAAGGGCATGTGTGGCTGGTGCTCTCTTGGAGCTGGAGTCTTTCAGTAAGTACTTTACCTTTATTCTTTTGTTTTCAGTATTGAATTTAAATGATAACCTTGTGTCTGGGCTCTTAAAGCCAGGGCTTCTCTTGTTCAGTTATCTTTGAGCAGTGGTTTTCAAACATTAGCATATATCAGAATCACCTGGAAGGCATGCTAATTGACAGATAACTGGACCTCACCTCCATAGCTTCTAATTCAGGAGGTCTAGAGTGAGGCTGGAGAATATGCACTCCTTATAGGTTCTCTGGTCTGAGGCCTGGAGAACACAGTTTATGAAACTCTATTCTAGAGCATAATCCTTTGGTTTTGCATGGAGGTAAGTGAGACGTCTCTAACTGCATGGCTTGGTGGTCTAACTTAAAACGCTTTTATAAAAGTTAATTTATAAATTAATAATGTTCCTTCTGTTTCACCATCTCAAACTTGATTCCTGATCTCAGTAATACTTGTGGCCTCTAATGCCTGAGACTTTCTGGAATTCTTTAGGGGAAATAAGCAAAGTTCTTTTTTGGTTTAGCTTCCCCTTCCTCTTTCTGGTCTTCTGTAGGGATTATTGGAATGATTGGCTTGCTCTCCATTAAATAGTTTGTCATTACTCCTCTCTCTCCTACCTACACTTTCCATCTTTACATTCTTAGGATAGGGTTACTAATGACCTTATTTTCGGGAATGGCAAAGTCTGAGTCTTTTCTTTTTCTTCCTGCTACTTTGGGGTGTTATTTTGAAGAGAATAAGCAAAAGAAACTTCTTACATTATTTTGGTGGAGTGTTATTTTGAGTACAATAATGAGAAGAAACATTCTTGTCATCATTTTGAAACCAATGAGTACATCCATGATATTTTGACTCTTGCTAGTTTTAGTTTTAGAGGGCATTTTTGTAAGAGCTAGATTTTATTGAGGTAACATCATTTGCAAATGGGAAATCCATGGTAGATAGTAACTTTTGGTTAATCAAAATAGCCAATTGATGAACAAAATAACTATAGTTGCCTGAGAACTAGTTTGTATTTAAGACACACTTAGACTTTCCCCTGAAAAATATAGCTAAAATAGTGATTTTTGCCCTTCTGTTTTCTCACATCAATTTTTATCTAATATAGCCAGCATGTTTATTTGGTTAATTCTCATTAATTCCAAATTTCAAAATGTGAAATGCAATCTTAAACATCTAGAGCTGTGCTATCTATTGTGGTTGCCACTAACAATATTACCACTTAAATTTAAATTAATTAAAATCAAAATTTAGTTCTCCAGTCATATTAGTTTCAATTTTGTTCAAATGTCACATGGCTAGTGGCAACTATAATACACAGCTCAGATATGGAGCATTTCCATCATTACAGAAAGTTCTTTTGGATGGCATAAATATCACGTCTCCTTTATTTATATAATGGGGGAAGAAAGAAAAGAATGACCTTGGTTTTGAATGAAAACACCCTTCTGGATGTCTTACACATTTCACTCAGGAACTTTTGTTTGAAAATATCAGTGTCTTCAGAATCTGTCCGAAACAGTCAAATACCACATTTTTGGCTTGATAGTGGTAATATGGAAGATGGAAGTGATTTACTCCAAAGTGCTGGGTGGATTTGTGTTAAATCATTCACATGTTGTTAAGGTGGAGATATACTCCTGGGACTGGAGGCTCACCTCCCACTCCAGCCTGCCCCACCCATTTCCCTACCTGGTTAGCGTCAGGAGAAGATGTGTTGAAAGGCTGAGCCACTGCAAGTGTGCCTTGTCAACTGGGACTCCAACTCAGTTTCTCAGATCAACACAGTGTGTGGCTCACATGCGAAGTGCCTGCTTTCAGCTGGGAAGGGTGAGCATCAAGGCTAAATGGCTGGTTTCAAGGCAGAGCAACACACCTCATGGATTATTTCATACTCATGGGACCTTTGGATCCCAATGCAATTGTTTATTGATCAAATTAATATTAGAGCATATTTATTGGATCCCAATGGGGAAGTATTATCCCAGGCAAAAATGAAAAATATATTTGTATTTCTGTGGCTAATTTTTATAATGCTTTTTAAAAAGTATACTTAATCTAGCCAATGCAATTGAAATATTTCAAGTAATTATTTGCTCAATAAAAAATATGTATATAAAAGCAAAATTGCCTTATTGAATTATCACAAAAAAATATTCTTTGGAAATCAGTAGGGGAAACCAGAGAGAGAGAGAATAGAAGTATTGATTTAGGTGTCAGATATGTAATCAACTATATTAATTATTTTATAAATTATATTAATGCCATTTAGTTGTCAGATGTTTAAATTTTCTTTTTCCAGTTGCTTGGAAAAATGATCTTAGGGTGCCTGGGTGGCTCAGTTGGTTGAGCGACTGCCTTCTGCTCAGATCATGCTTCCGGAGACCTGGGATCGAGCCCCGCATCAGGCTTCCTGCTCGGCGGGAGGTCTGCTTCTCCCTCTCTCACTTCCCCTGCTTGTGTTCCCTCTCTAGCTGTGTTTCTCTCTGTCAAATAAATAAATAAAATCTTAAAAAAAAGAAAAATTATCTTAGAACATTCTTGTAAAATAGCTGTAGATGAGGCACCTGGGTGGCTCAGTGGTTAAGCCTCTGCCTTCAGCTCAGGTCATGATCCTGGAGTCTGGGGATTGAGCCCTGCTTGGGGCTCCCTGCTCACTGGAAGCCTACTTCTCCCTCTCTTACTCCCTCTACTTGTGTTCCCTCTCTAGCTGTGTCTCTCTCTGTCAAATATAATAATAAAATCTTGATAGATAGATAGATAGAGAGATAGATAGATAGATAGATAGATAGATAGATAGATAGATAGATAAAATAGTTGTAGCTTTTTTTTTAAACTATAGGGAACAGTCTGAATGCCCCAATTATATTCCTTACTTGAGTTTGTTGGAAACTGGTGATATTTACCTGGACTTGTGAAAGAATGCCTGCTCTTAACCTAAGGCAAAGTTAACCTTGCCTTGATGAATCAAGGTTTGAATGGGTAGAAATGGCTTTCCTGATGGATATCTCTAAGAATGTATATCCTTTCCCCTTCCTCCCCCTACCCCATTTGCTTATAGACACTATTTTCAGTGAGTGGGATAATTAGATTTAGGGTAAAAACAAGCCAGTAAGACCCATTCAAAATCAATTTGGAATGTTATAATTATAGATGCAGGTAAGCTACAAATAAGCAAGATAAGTATCATGGCAGAATTACCTCTGTATCTCAGCGAGGATATGTTTTCTGTTTATGGAGCCCTATAGAAATAAACAAAAAACAACAAAAGAATTGTAATGATGGTAATGATTGCTATTGAATACATGATTTATATGTGCTAGGTGTAGTGTCAGATATTTATATATTTCATATATATATATGTATAGTATTGTCCTTACAACTGTCAACAATTCTGGAGAATAAAGATTGTTATGCCTATTTTACAGGAAAGAAAATTGAAACTTATTTTTAGCACCTTGCCCAATGTCTCAGCTAGAAAGTAATGGTGTCCAGGACCCAAACTTGTCTGATTCTGTAACTCAGTTTCTTAATCATTGTGCCAGGCATTCAGTACAACTAGTGGACTAGAATTTAAGGGTGTTAGGATTATGGATCCTGAAATACTGTGTGGGTTAGCAATTAAATGGGTTTTAACAATATCATTTTTTTAAGTTTTCAAGAAAAACAAATTTTATAGGAAATACAGTGTATCTCTGATGTATTTCAAGCACCTATAGTGAGTGTTTGATGAGTACTTATTGAATTAATAAATTAAATGTTTAGGGTCATTGTATAACTGTTATAACTTGGAGTATCCTGGGAGTTCTTTAGGCTGATGTATGAATATTTTCACTCATGTGAGACACATAGCCTAGTGTATGTAATTACTGTATAACTCAGAATTTCTCTGTGTGTATTTTATATGTATATACATATAATATAATTTTCACTCATTATATGAGCTGTAAATTGGTGATTTTAGAGGTTTTTCTGGAAGGTAGTGTGTTTTACATTAGAAGACCATTCTCTCCCTAATTAGTAGAGACTGCTAAATTTAGGCATTGATAATGTTGAATAAAAGCAAATCTATTGGTGTGAGTCTATAGTAGCTATTTTCAATATCGTTATTGCCTTAGGATAGCCCTCCGTTAAACTGTACATGTTAGAATCTTCTGGATCAAGATCGTACATCTCCATGATTAATTAAAAACTCTTAAACCACTGAAATATTTCAACTGTCAGTTTGGATAGTAATTTACTTTCCTTTTGCTGCTTTAACCATTTACTATCATCTTAGTGGCTTAAAAGAACATAAATTTATTATTTCAAAGTTCTGAGGATGAGAAGTCCAAAAATGGATCTTACTGGGTTAAATCAAGGTGTGACAAGGCTGTGTTGATCTCTAAGGGCTCTTGGGAAAATCCATTTTCTTGCTTTTTCCAGTTTCTGGAGGTGCCCACCTTCCTTGCCCCAGAGCCTCTTTCTATCTCCAAAGCTAATAATGACCAGTGGAATTTTTTTCAGATTGTATCACCTTAACACTGACTCTTCTGTCTCCCTCTTTTACCTTTAAGTACCCTTGTGACTTCTGGGCCAATCTGGATAATCCAAGATAATTTCTCTAGCTTCAGGTTAGCTGATTAGTGAACTTAATATTATCTTCTACCTTAATTTCCCTTTTATTCTGCCTATCACAGGTAGAAGCAAGAATATGGAGAAATATTAAGTAACAGACTTGCATGTAATCCTCAACTCACATTAGCTGTTTTATATTGAGCAAATTACTAAACTTCCTTGAATTGCCTGGATGGCAAAATTGAGTTAATAACCATGACTACCCAGGGTGGTAATGGAGATCTATAAGTGTCAGAGAATTCAAGAGTCTTTAATCTGTGAAAGAGAATTCTCTTGTTTGTCATCTTATCAAATATGAAAAAAACTTCTCAAGGCATATGGTAGGTTATAGCATTTTTAGATATCCTTTATTCTTTTCAAGTGAAAAGGTTAATACCTTCTTTATAGCTTATTACCCAGTCCTGTCTAAAAAAATCATCATTGATTAAAGACTTCTTATCTGTCTTTTTGTACAGCAGTTCACCAAAAAGATATGGCACAGTTCTTAAAGAAACAAGATTAATGAACTTGTAACAATTAGAGAAAAATGGATGGATAAATTGCACTGACCAGGAATACCATTCAAGTTCAAGAAAGAGCTAGATCTGTAAAGGATGATCTAATTGCTGGAAACCTTAATGCAACTGAGAGATTGAAATAGATTTTCAAATAAAAGAAACAGAATTAGCAAAAGTCAAAAATAATGGATAAGAAGTATGTGGGGGAAAGGAAGAGCCCTATCTAACAGAATAGAGGCCATGTCTGTTAAAGTCCTTATACTGTTCAACTTGGAATATGGAAATGTGTCATATAGGGACTTGAAAGCCAGGCAAGAAAAGTTAGAAGAAAAAGGGAGACCTGAAGGTTCTTGATTAGGAACTGATGAACATGAGCTTATAGAAACCAAGACAGGTGGCGCCTGGGTGGTTCAGTTGGTTAGGCGACTGCCTTTGGCTCAGGTCATGATCCCGGAGTCCCAGGATCAAGCCTCGCACTGGGCACCCTGCTCAGCGGGAAGCCTGCTTCTCTCTCTCTCACTCCCTCTGCTTGTGTTCCCTCTCTAGCTGTGTTTCTCTCTGTCAAATAAATAAACAAAAATCTTAAAAAAAAAAAAAAAAGAAACCAAGACAGGCATGGAGTTGAGTAATAATCTCCCCTCCCCACCCACAAATAAGAATTGATATTGACCAATGCATGAATCATCAGAACTAAACCAATCTCTCTCTCCTTGTTCTCTCTCCCATGCAAACATTTTTGCTTATAACAGAAATTTTTAGGGAAAGAAAATATGACCCATTGACAGACTAAGAGGTGTTCTTAGAGCTATTAACTTTTACAAAAGTCATTATGAAAGAGTGTAGGGAGGAAAAAAGGGAGATGTTTATTAAACAAACAAAGCAAAATTCTTCATTTGAGATAGATTTGCTCTTTGTAATCTGTGGCCTATATTTGTGAATTTTAATTTAATGATCAATTCTGAAAAGAGTATGTGTTTTTAGAATTCTGATGAACTTTATAAAAATAATAAACTTCAAAGAACCCCAAATTTCTTCATCTTTAATATTGGACTCCTATTCATTAATAGGGGTTTTGTGAGGATTAATGTAGATAACTCACCTTCTTCAGTAAGCAGTTTCTAAACAAATCCGGGCAGCAGAACAGAACTCCCTGGCAGGATATGGGGTAGAAGAGTGATTGAGAGCAAGTCCTGAGATCTAGGGAGAAAGAACCAAAGGGTCATATATTCAAACTACTGCCGTGGGGGTATCTCATTTGTACATGATTTGTGTCCTTGCACTATTTTGTTCAGGGTAAGTTCCCAGAGGAAACAAAGTGTCTGATGAGCTCAAAGCCACAGTAAAAATTCCACTGGACAGAATTAAACAGGCAAGGAAGACTTTATTGGTGACTATTGTAGTAGGGGAGAGAGTCCAAAACTTAGTATGAATTTAACTCTGCTGAAACAAAGGGGAGTAAGGTTTGTAAGAGGTGGGGTGAGGAGTAGATTGCAGGCCATTTATATGTACTAATTGGCTTTACCCAAAAGAAAACTTTCTTGTAACTTCATGACAGGAGATAATTTACAAATTGGAACACAGGCTCCCACCAAAATTAATATCCCAACCTACCATGGAGACTGGGACATGGGGGTGCTCTCTTCCTTGATGATTACACTTCAATGGGATGGCTCCAGATCCTTGAGAAAGAGTCTCAGGTTGTAAACTGGCGAGAAGCTTGAGAAAGATTTCCATCTCATAGCATTAGAAAAATAATTTATAATTATAAGTTTAATAAGGAAAATGCCATAAGACCAGAAACATTAGTGCCATCTTGGTCACCAGTAGAGGCCACAAACCTACCTTGGCCATCGTGGTGAGACGAAATGTGTGAGGAGACATCTTGATTTTATCCAATCAAAACCACATGGAATGAGGAAAAAGGACATTTTTATAGCATTGCATTCAGAGGAAGTAAAATCCTACACTCGCAGACAATTTAAATCTTCACTGTGGCCCTTTAAACTTGCCAGATGGAACATTATATTGCGTGATGCACAGCAACAGATCTTAAAAAGCCTTTTTATTCATCAGTCTCTCTCAGGGTGATGCTTTCTTTGTCCCCAAAGTTTCCCTGAACTGCTCTCCTTAATCTCTCCCTTATCGCATTCTCCGCCTCATTTCCATATCGGTCTGTTTCTCTTCAAAGGACCCTTTGCTTCTCCTCATGCAGATATTTCAGGCCTTCCTGCCTTCTCCAGTTCTGTTTTCCCATGATTTCTTCTAATGAACAAGTAATGCTGCTGCTTCCTTAGGAGTCAGAGCAGGCACATTAGGCTGTGGGTACTTGTCCTTTCATGCTTCATCCCACAAATCGGAGAGGCCATCCTACAGAAAGTATATATGTTTGTCCAGGAAAGTCAAGATGAGAAGTTATATCTTGTTCATGATATCTCCTCAGCACCTACTTAACACAGGATCTGACTCAGTATCTTCCTTTTTTTTTTTTTTTTTTTTTAATTGGGTTCTTGAGAAACAGAATTTCAAGGTTTTAAGGAATCCATGATTCTTTAGCAGGAACAAACAGGAAGTATTCTATGAATGTGCTTGGCCGCTGTCCAGCAGTGCTCAGGTGTCCCTGAAAGCTTTCCAAAATAATGATGGAGAATGAAAGTAATTACTTGGGTACCTGTAGTAGTACTCTTACTATCTAGTTTCCCAGCTGGGAGGGAGTATCCAAGGATCTGGCAGGAGAAGGGGAGAGGAATGGAAGTGAAAGAAAGGGAAAGAAAGGGGGTTAGAACATGGCTGCTCCTGGCACCATCACCATCCAGACTTTTCCTCTCGTCTCAGCCACCAGACCAGCTCATTGGATTCCAGACTGTCTGGGTAAATACCAGATGTGTGGTAGCATGTGCTAATGTACCCCCTCTACCTTTATGTATCCATAAAAACTGTTATAACAACAATACCATCTTGTTTCAAAGAGTATTGAGTGGTTTAGCTAACTAAATTTATATGGCAATCTAATTATAGTGTTCTTTTCAGTAAAACTCTGAACATGTTTTTCAAGGATCAGATACTAAAATCCTTTCCATAGGTTCAAAGAAAATCCCTATATTGGGAAATGGAGAAACATATAGAGTGAATATAAAAGAATATAAAATGTAAAAGATTTGCAAAGATAAATTTCTGAGCAACTCCTTAAGATATTTGTGTGCTACATAAATAGAAAGTGTCCTTAGAGTATATATATCTAATATAAAACTGATAACTAAGAGCTGAGGAGCAAGATGCTCTTCTTTCTGCACACTACAAATACCTCTCAGAGTATAAGAACTGCACGATTAATGGGGAATACATTACCGTGGCAAAAGAACTATGGCTGGGAGCCACTGTTTCACTTTTCCAGTAGTTGTTAGAAGCTTTTGTGTGTTCCTGTCCCTGCATCAAAAGCCTGAAATCTATGTGCTCTAATGATAGATTTACACTAGGATTCAAAGGACAGCCAAAATGCATCAATGTTCTCAGGTTGCTAATCACAGACGCTAATTTAATACAATGAGAGCCAAGATCAAGATTTTAAGTGTTTAAGGGCTCTAGGTAGAGCCCATAGGACTAGTTAACACAGTTCCAATTTTGTTCACATTCAGGCTCAGGAAACTGTGTCTCATCCATTTGGAAACATCACCTTGGAAACATTAAATAAAGGGCAGGAAACCATATACCAGCTGGAGAAAAAAATATAGTTCCTGAGCAAGGTCTGTGTAAAGGTGACATCTGACTTACTGATGTCCACAAACTCACTCACCAGAGGAGGGGGTCGGATAATCTGCAGACTGTTGTTAACATGAGAGACCAAGGGACTCCATTTCCAGCCTATGCACTGAGTCCATGTGATTCCACTTTTGCATAAATTAATCACAGAACTATAATATAATTTCCTGCTAGGGTTCCAAATTTAGAACCTGATTCCACCTCCTACTCTGTACTACAGATCTTTCTAATGCAAGTCAAGTATTTAAAGAAGCTGACAGCACTAACCTCAACCCAAAATGTTTGATCTGCTTCTTCTCTCTCATCTTAAAAGCATTGCTCTCTGATTTTCTCTCTTGCTTGCTTAGTGGTAGATTTCCCAAAAGATGGATAGTTTGGGTGGCTTTGGCAACATGCTTTTATGCTTTCCCTCTTACATGATAGCCTGAAATTGTTAGATCTGGATTCAGTTTAAGGGGCACAATTTACAAAAACAAAAAACAAACAAACAAAAAAACCACCAAAACCCGGAAGGAATTATTTTGATTCTCTCAGACCTCATTATACATATCAATAGACATTTAAGGAAGAAGGCCACTCTCTTGATCATGATCATTTTTCTAAATAAATGTTTTTAAATGCAAAAATATGTCTTATAAAAGGAACTCACAAATTGCTAGCTATGACTGAAGGGGCTGAGTCTAAATCATAAAGAAAAAAATTTTTTTATAATGCTTTATTTCCTCATGAAGGGATCAGGGCCCATCAGTTCATGGTCTCAAATACCTCTCAAGATCCTCTCCACATCCCCACTATTAAAATTCTAGTGTAGGGTTTTATTTCTCGTTGGGACTTTGGCAGTAGCTTTCTTATGAATAGTCCAGATTCTGATCTTCCATGTTACCTATAGAGTGCATTTTTTTTTTTTTTAATGCAAGAATCTCATTGTGTCCTGTCCTGCAGCAAACCTTCCCATAAATCCCCATCCTTCCCAGGACGCATTCAAAATACTTGGTGTGGAACACAACATTTTTGGGTACTTTTCTTGCCCATTTTCTCATCTCCTCCACTGTCTACAACTATGGATACTGTCAATGACTCTGCCACCATGCTGTGGCCTCTCGTGTTCAAACGACCTCTGATAAAAGGCCATCTTGCCAGATCTCTGCAAACTCTTGCAGATCCGTCAGGGTCTACTTCAGTAAATCACATGTTCACATTCATTGGAAAAAAAAAAGGTTAAGGTTAGTGGATGAATATTTGGGTCAGTGATAATTGATATTAGCCTGCTTTGTATATTAAGTTGTACTTTAATTCTCCTTTTATACAAAGCTTCCTGTGAAAGCTTAAGTTTTGTGTCATTTTGGACCAATAGATGAGGTGAAATGGCAGAGAGCTAGGATAGAAATTACGGACACAGAGATAAGGGCCAAAACAATAATAATGAAGAAAGTAAGTGAGCAGGAGAACTATAAGCCCCTAAGAATTCTCAAGAGAAATGAGGATAAACTTGGGATTTTCTTACAGTGCATGGTATGGAAATATAAGCCTTGCTATCCAAAGAGTAAAGAGTGATCCCAGCATGTGGTGAACTTGGGGAAACATAATGGCAGACATTTGGCTTACATGCCAATATGTTTATCAACTCATCGGCCACCTCTCATTTAGCTATCATTATCTTTATTTGATATTTGCTGGGAGGGGGCTTATGGGAAAATCTACCTTTTCTGCTACTAGTTAGTAGTAGTTGTTGAAAAGAGCAATTCTCAGTGCTAAGGCCATCGCCCTTGGCAATGTTAAAACTCTTTGTGTTGACTCCATGAAATCTTCTTATTTAAACCCAAACAGAGACCATGTTTTTTCCTCTCTGACCTAGATTTGACCCCCTCATGTTCCCACTTCCTCCAGATTATGGCAATGTCTGATTCTGAAATTTTCTTCTTAGCTAAAACCAGACTAACCTAAAAAATTTCTTACATGATTTTCTTCTGAGCGAGAGAAATGGCTTGAGGTAATGTTTATTTTTTGTTGTGTTTTTGTTTGTTTGTTTGTTTGTTTTTTTGAATACTATTAACCAGCATTGGCAAGGGGACAGGCAAGTAGACACCACTGTTAGGGTAAATTGGTATAAACTTTTTGGAAGAAAATTATGGTATGCTAAAGCACTTCCATTCCTTTAAATTTATCTTAATTAGATATTAAAAATGTCCACAACAGTTAGCTCATAGATTTATTCTCTGCCATGTTGATTTTTAATAGTAAAAACTGCAAATTACCTAAATGTTAAAATAAGGGATTAGTGTAATCAATCTATACAATGATACATCTATACAATGGGAAAATTTGCAATTATTTTTAAATGTTAAATGACAGAAAAATTCTGAAATGATATATACCAGTAAAGAATATGAAATTCTTCACTGCTTGTTGATGAAGTTCATGTCCTAGTTATTCATTTATGTAGATATGTATTTTTTAATTTTTCCAAAATGAACCTATGTTAATTATCTAAAAATACCTAAATTTTGCCCAAACCATCTAGAGGAAGTAGGATTCTCAGTGGGGTGGGTTGTATAAGCCGCAGCCAGTTAAAAGCAAGCCTTAAAATGGGAAGAAGGGCTGATTTTTGTTTCCCTGTTAACTTTTTCATCTACATTCATATTCACAAGACATGCACCATTAGGCCAGATTTATACATCACAACGTGAAGTGGAAAGCAAGCAAGTAACTAATTAATCTGTTTTATAAAGACAGAGAAGAGAGGAAGTGTTTTACCCAAAGCCCTTTCAGTGCTGATAACAGTCTTCATGAGTAGAGTGCTCATCTATAATTCAGTCTTTGCTCAGTTTTATGTTCTTTATATAACAAGAGTTTATTATTTTTTATGGTCACCAAATTGAAGATTTACAATGTACATGGCTTATGGAAATTTTGCTGTCACAATTTATTAAAAACATATACCAAAATCTTGACCAAATGTTGTATCAGTATAAGAAGACTGATAATAATACTTAAGATTTGGGGGTTTTATGAAGTTTGGAGGATTAAGGTTGAGTTTAAAGCATATCTTAGCATTGCACTATATGACCATGGTATGTTGCAAACTAAACATTTGACTATTGTATGCAAAGTTATTATCTACTCTCCCATAAAATGCCTGTGAGACTACAAAAACAATAATTCCACTAAAAGAATAGACTACACATGTTCTGTTGGATGAACCTGAGTGATAATATGGAATAGTTTTTAGTGGTAAAGACTATGAAGAATGCATGGCTGAAGCTACTACTGGAATTTTTTTTAGCAACAGTTGGAAAATTTAGTACATGAGAAATCACTGCATTAAAAATCTTGAAGTTTGAATTTTAAGGATAGCTTTTGTCAAAGAGTTTAAAATTGAAACATTCTTTGAAAGTGGCTATTCATTGATTATCAGTGCTTATGAGTGAATCTTGGTTGTGAAATTTAGTCTATCAGATGAAATTCATTGGATAATGGCAAGTACTCCCTTCTATCTCAATTTGCATTAGCTTGATCTCAGAAAACTAGCAAATGAACTTATATATAGAAGTACACAGAGCTCAGCTCCACATGTGACATTTTAACAGCATACAAATATAGAATGTTTCAGCATCACGTCTGCACTTAACCTCAATTTATTAACTTAAGCAAATATGTAAAGGATCCAAGCAGATAATGTCTTGGCAAAACTTAGAATAGAATATCTGGGTCAAAACCTCATAAACCTATTTCATCTGACTTCATACCTATGAAACATTGATCCAGAAAACATATAACCACCAGAGATCAGCTGTCCCTTCAAGATAAGTTTTCAGCAGTTGCTAATAAACATGTGATGCCCCTGGCTTGCAGTCTGCTTACTGGAAAAAGCTGAGTACAAAGAGAAAGGGGGGGGAATATTTTGTGTATTGTCCGCTTCTGTTTCTTTAGAATTCTGGGTACATTTCACTGTCTTTTTTGGTCTGATATCCTTGGAGATTTACAAAAAAAGTTTTCTTGCTTCTGGAGCCTTGTGTTTATTAGGATGAAAGACAGGAAGGCTCATTTTTAAAAAAGTAACTCTTATTTTGGGAGTGACTTTTTAGAATGTTTAAGATCAACTTGTAATAAGTGCTAAGGTGGTCAAATAAATAATACATAGTCAGGGACACTTTGCTATTCAAGAAGGCTTGGTTTTTGTTTCAGTATTACATAATATTGATATAAGCATAATGAACTGTGAAAGATAAAATAATGGTTGTAATACTGCACTTAGATAAGCATTCATGAGAACTAAAGTCTCTGTTGTAAATAATCACCTTCAAATCTCACGCATTAGAGAAGACAAGACCCATGTGAATAGTGCCATCTTAAACCTGACAGAAAAGGAGTCAAATGTTCATTTGATATAAAACGTTCTTCTAGGAGTGCCTGGGTGGCTCAGTTGGTTAAGCGACTGCTTTCGGCTCAGGTCACGATCCTGGAGACCGGGGATCGAGCCCCACATCGGGCTCCCTGCTCAGTGGGAAGCCTGCTTCTCCTGCTCTCAGTCCCTCTGCTTGTGTTCCCTCTCTAGCTGTGTTTCACTCTGTCAAATAAATAGATAAAATCTTAAAAAAAATAAATAAATAAAACGTTCTTCTATTTCTCAACATCCCTAATGATTGGCAGAACTTTTCTTCCTCAGCTTTAGACAATAATGGAAATGGCTATATGCAAAACCTATCTGAATTTTACTTATGTCTTTCTTTCTGCGTTCTTTTTTAGCACTGTGACTTCCTCCCTGCTCTACCACAAATCAATGCAAGCAAACTTACATTTAGACTAGAGAAGGGAACATTTTTGTTCCCACACTCGAAAAGGGAAGCATTTGTTGTTTCTACCCACTCCCTCCTCCTCGAATTTGTTATATAGTTTTTGTTTTGTTTTGTTTTTTTAAGGTTGGGTGAGGGTATGTGTGTGTTAAGTCAGGGGAATCTTAAAAGTGAGGCATCTGGTTACTCTAAGATCAAAACCAAATCTTCCTTTGGTCTCACGTGAAGAACTGTGCAGTTTTGGATTCACTGTTCTTAATTCAATTACAATCCCCTTTTATTTATTTTTTTTTCTTAAATCGAAGGCAGAATACAGCACAAGACAGGGGGAAGAATAACAAAGGGAAGATCATACTCTGTAGGCTCTCAAGACATTTCCCTAGGCTTCAAATCAAGTCCTACTCTTGCTGCATGCCAACAGCTGAAGTCAATTTCACCAGTTACTGGCAATGGGATTCTTTGTTACTAGGGACTTCATCCTAAACTGTTAAATCTGATGCCTAAAAGCTCGCTCCACCTACTTTAAATTGTCACATGTCCGGCAGCAACCGAAACTAATTGCTCTTAGCACTAGGCAGAACCTAAACCCTTATTTATTTCCTCATTTGTTTGTATTCCCAAAATATCGAGGCCTCTATTTGTTCTCAACCACCAGACTCCATTTAGGTTGATAATAGGTATTTCCTCAGCTGCACGCCTTTTAAAGCCTTTCTAATACCTACCCCCAGAAGAACATGCTTAAGGTGTACTCCTTGAATAGTTTTAGTTTTAGTTTTAAAGACAAAGTTACAAAATCCTAATCATCCATGCTAAACTCTTGCTACTTATGTTCTCTTTTTCCTTCCTTCTTCCTCCTCTTCCTTTTTTCTGGGAAGAGAAACCGTTTAAAAGTATGTATGCAGACACAGGGATTTTATTCAAAAAAGATTGATTATTCACTCTTCTCTGGACCTAGGGTTTCCAAACTTTTTTGATTGCCTACTTCACAAGTGAAAAGATTTGGCATCCTATAAACGGACATTTATTTTTATGCTCCGTAAGTGTATTTCTATATAAAATACTATAAAATATTTTCATAAAAAAGACTAAAAACTGGTATCATATATGTATGTAATGTATATTACCATATTTATGTATTATATATGTGTGTACACACACACACACACACACACACCAGTGCTAGTCTTTGTTGGTACATATCCCTCAAGTAGACACACCGGTTTGGTGACCAATACTTCAGCAGTTTAAACTCCAGCACTTAGGAGTCTTGTTCCAACACAGCTTCCTAACCCTATTGCAGAGTTTCTGAGTCTGGAGATCTGGGATAACACACATAAATTTCTATAAAGCTTCCAGATGATGGGCCACACTTTGAATAATATACCTCTGATCTACATAGAACAATTTCCTGATCAGTTCATGCCAAGCCTATGCTCATTTTTAATGTAGGTCTTTTATAGAGACCCAAGTTGTGGGCCTTGGATCCATTTGGCCCAGATTGTATGTATCAGCCACCATGATTGTTTGTTCTTTTCCCTCTTCCTTTTGAGAGTTATTTTCACATATCTAAGTAAATACACATTAAAACTTTCCTCAGACCAAATGAAGAAAAGGCCATATAAATTCAGTGAAAGGTAGTTCTTGAAATGCAACTTTGCTGCTCTTTACCCTGAAAAAAACTAGAGGCAAAAACCGTGGAAGGGTTCTCTGGAAATAACCTACAGATTTATGAATTAGATTAAAGTGTCATGAATAGCATAATATTTAAATTTAATTTGATGCCTTCCAAGTAATTTGAAAAGATTCTGACCTTAGTAAGTTGAACATTCTCTGAAATACTGTTTACATTTCCTGGAAACTTGCTCAGTCAATTTGCTTAGCAAACTTTTAGGTCAAGGACAATGCAAAGAAAAATGAAAGCCTGCGGTGTGCAGGGATTTCCAATATGTCCAGGGCTAGTGAAAATTTTTATTATTTTTGATGAAGTGAACATACCCAAATTTGATAAGCCTTAAGATCTAGTAGAAGAGCATTTCTGCACTAAAAAATCATCTACTTGATTATCTATTTGTTCATTTATTCAACATTATTGCCCATAATAAACCAGATACTGTACCAAGTAACTGTGATATAGCCATTACTTAGTAAAGAACGTTACAAATACATGTAAAATTATAACCATTAAATGGGCTGCAAGGAAAGGTAAATGATGCTATGAAGGTGCCAAGGGGGATGACTTCATTGTCATTCTTTCTAACCTAGTGGCTTGCTCTTACATATTTGCTTTGTGAATATATGAAAGTTTATTCAGTATATTATTGAAGGCCAGACCATCAGATTCCACAGACACACAGTGGTTAGTCAAGACCACTGGATATTTTAGTTCCTAACTGGTTTCAGAAGGCCAGCAGGAATAAATAATATGGCAATAGGATAGGCTGAGGGAATGGCTGGAAAGTTTGTGCCAGTAACTGAGTGGTTGTATTTATTTTAATTATTAAATAAAATAGTTTAAGAATGGTGTTGAGTAATTTTCTTGCCAGGCAGCTCCTGAGTCTTATGGCTGTTACTGCCAGATCTGCCAATTTTTTTTTAAAGATTTTATTTATTTATTTATTTGACAGAGAGAGAAAGAGAGAGAGAGATCACAAGTAGGCAGAGAGGCAGACAGACAAAGAGGGGGAAGCAGGCTCCCTGCTGAGCAGAGAGCCCAAATGTGGGACTCGATCCCAGGACCCTGAGATCATGACCTGAGCTGAAGGCAGAGGCTTAACCCTCTGAGCCACCCAGGCACCCAAGATCTGCCAATCTTTTTTTCTGCATGACTATGCACTGCCAATTTCCCAAGTAAGAAAACTGCCCTTGCCATTTTGAAAGGTCCACTATTATTAGCATCTTTTTGCTAGTCTTCATACTGATGAAGTCCTTAACCTTACACACAAACAACTTCTTGAGGATCCTTCAGGTTTTAGCCTGCTATGTGCACAGAAGACATTATTACTCTTAATAACAGAGTAACATTTTCATACTAATCAGAGACTTGCTGGCTTTAATTACTACATATTATTCCATGGGAGGGAAATAAACCCCAATCAAACAGATTTTAAAATAAGATGTTAGCAGGAGTGTGATAGGTGTTTCATTCTTAGCTGCTGGTCTGCTAATGAAATAGGTTTGTTGTGGATATCCTCCCAATATTTTCATTTGTATTTTAAACCAGACCTCAGTACAGGACTTTTTCTGTTGAAATAGATATTCATTGAAATAGATTCTCTTTTTCCATCTTCTTACAAAAAGAAAAATATATTAACATTGCTTTTCATAAAGAAACCACCTTTTAAAAAAAGCTATTTGCAGAATGTGGTTTATTCTTTAAAATGTGTCTCTGATTCCTAAGCATAACTCACTTTGTTATGATGACTCACCAGGTTTGGTAACATCCATCATGATAGAAATTAGCAAGTTTGTGCAAAACAAAGAAAATATAAAGCCTGATTAATAAACAAGCAGAATTTTGTTTCCCCTGATAGTTCTTCTTTCTTTCAGTGTCGTTTGGGAAAGTAAAATGACATTTTCTTTGTGGAAAACTTACTAGAAAAAAAATGTACAAACTTGAGGTATGTGTTTCTGTTGACTTGTTCTTCATATAACTACTATTCTGTTATCACATCATTTCGCTGATTTTTCTGATTTAGCTCTAAAAAGAATAAAACCTTCTGGCTAGTGGTTTTCCCTTGATAGATTTTTAATACAATCTATAAGAAGTTTTGGTAGAAACCTAAGCTTTTACAGATTTTAGTCAGTTTAGCCATTCTTTATTCTCCAAACCACATGGCAATTTACATTGTGGCTCAGGATTCCAAAACTGTTGATCTGGGTGATGCTATTTCATAGTACTTAAGAATGAATCATGAATGCTAATTATTAGAGCAAGGTGGTAAGGAAGGAAAAAATGGCAATGCTTTATATTTGTTGATCACCTATCTTTGGACAATTGCTATACCATTACTGATGACTGAACTATTGAAATATTTTCACTCAAAACCTCACTGTGTACTTCATTCTGTTTCAAACAGAAATTTCATTTCGAAACCAGCATAAATCTACTATATCCTAAAGGGGAAGAAAGTATCATTGATGAACAATCTATAAACCCACACAGAAAAACTTAAAAACCTCCAGTAATTTGAGGAACAAATATTAAGTTACATAAACATATAAATAATAACTGATTAAATGATTTACATTTAAATGATTTAAAATTTAAAATTTAAATGATTAAAATTCAACTAATGCTTGAAGTACTCCTAGATATAGGTCATTAGCCTGGTGTTGCCGGTATGTAGGGCATATGTTAGGTTGCATATTTCATTGAGATGTGAGTGTATTCTGAAAGGACATCCATCTGACCTTTGATTGCCAGGGTCAATTTTGTTGCCCTAAATGGCCAGGAAGATGCCTCCTTCTTCCTCTTCCAGTTCCAGCCTTGTTTCTCCTGAGACTGGTTATTTCACAGCCTTATCTAATAAAGGAAAATTATTTTCCAGTCAAAGGAAGCAAATAAGTGTACTCACCTAGTAGGGCATAAAATTCTAAAATTTTTATTGAGGTACCCTCTTGGAAAAGTTTGGATTTGGATTGAAAAGGGCCCCTTTCTTCTTTATCCTGTTTATGTAGAAAATGAGGTCATTGCTAAGAGATCAAGTAAAAAACAGTGATTTCAGATAGATTTTCCCTTCTGATAAGGAATTCTTTCTTGTCCTTCTTATGGTTTCAAAACATATAGTTGGATCAAACCCAGTTGTCTTATTAGCTCAAAGTATAGTGATGCATTCCTTTCCTCCCATGTGTTAAGTAGAAGACTCAGGAATGCAGTTATGGGGTGGACTATGGCATGAAAACTCCTAATGTACTATAACAGACAAGAAAAAGAGTGGGGAAACAGACAAATAATACAGGGACTGTATGAGAGGAGCCATTTTTAATCTAAGTATGTATATGAAAATGGACATTCTTCAAAAATAAGAATTACATAGTTGCTCACTCTAGAGCTAGATTGGACTTTGTTTTCTCACGAAAGTAGACCTCAGTTTATGTCCTTATGACACTAACATGATCCAGGTGATTGACTTGATTTTTTTAAGTTTTCATCTAATTTTGGCTTTCCCTAGATGTCAATTATGTTAACACATGCTACAGATTAGCAGTTATAGCGCTATTTAGGTAATTTCTGGTCAGAGCCTTTCCACAAATACTGATGATGAGCATCCTGAGAAGAAGGTGCCTTTAAGCCTGTCCGTTAAAGAAAGAAACTTTTGGTGGTAGGCTTACCTGGAAGATTTAATTAATATGATTTCATAAGTGCATTTTGTCAGTCATACAGAAACTGACACAGTCTAGGTCTCCTGATTTTATCCATATGTATAAAACATAGGCTATCTGCTCATTTATAGCTCTTGATCATTTCATGCTTGACAATGAACCTGGAAAAATCAACTTTTATCCTCAATTGAAAAGTTCACTGATCTTCCCCAATGTCTGATCTAGCTTACTTGAAGTGTGTCTGTAACACAGTTTGGGGAGCTTTTTAAATTTAGATTTAATCGTAAAATTCATCATACAATAGATAAAATATTGCACTTTTCCCTTTTTGATTATGATTTTAGTTCTCTATACCAAAGACATTTATATATGGTAATGCAAAGTACATTTCAACTCTTCAAAAACTATAGTAGGATTGCTAATTAGGTTTGTGGCCTCAAAAATCAATCTCAATATTTATGATGAGTTTGATTGATTTTTAGTTTAAATAAAAGATTCCATTTGAAAATGATCAAAAAAGCAAACCTTCACGGAACTAAATTATTCCTTATGGAGAACTCAAATATAATTATTGAGAGTGAATATCTCTTTGCAGTTACTTTCACAGAGCTTTATAGAGACACACACATGAATAAAGGTCACCATCTCTAAATTTTTCAGCTAACTCCTAGAATCTACCATGTCAAAATGTCTCCCTCCCAAAAGTAATTATTTGTACTACTCACATCGATGGCACAATGATGGTCTGAGGAGACCCCCATTTAATATGTAAGACTGTAAGCTATAACTCTAACCCCAATTTGAATAACATCAGGGGGCATCTGCATGATGCAGCCAGTTCAGTCTCTGACTCTTGGTTTCAGCTCAGGTCATGATCTCAGGATCATGAGATACAGTACTATGTCAGGCTCCACACTCAGCATGGGGTCTGCTTAAGACTTTCTCTCCCTCTCCCTCTACCCCTCCACCTCACACTTGTACATACATCTGTGCTCTCTCTTAAATATCTTTTTTTTAAAGATTTTATTATCTATTAGAGAGAGTGTATACAAGTGGGGGGGGGGAGGGGAAGAGGGAGAGGGACAAGCAGACTCCCTACTGAGCAGGGAGCCAGACATGGGACTGGATCCCAGAACCCTGGGATCATAACCTAAGCTGAAGGCAGACGCTTAACCATCCGAGCCACTCAGGTACCGCTAAATATATAAATCTCTTTAAAAATGTCAAATTTAGCTTATTACAGTATGACTTTAGATCATATGTATTTTACCATGAAATGACAGTGATATGTATAACAGGTTAAGGAGTCCACTCATTGGTATATAAATGTGAAATGATTTATATTCTCTCCTATATCTGTTTGCATACTGGACACTGAAAGGCAGGGCTCCTTTTAAATTTTTCTCAGTAATTTTGGTTACAAAATAATTTCATATAATCATTAATACTTAGTTCTCTTTATTTCAAAATAGTTCATTAAAAAGTATCTCGAGCTTAATTTGATGCTTCTCTCTTCCAATAGTGTTGTTACTTAGAGAAAAGGAGGGAATGGGGTCTTATACCTCATCCTTCTTTCTCTTAGAAGAGACTTTTTAAAAAGTATCTTTCAAGTAGTTTCACTGAAATCAATGTGGTACTTTTCTGGTTTCCTCTGAGCGTCACAAAGTGCTGAAATGGTATGCAGTTTGCTCTATTTTTATCTTAGGCTACACTATAGTCCCTTCAATTAGTTGGAAATGGCTAGCCAAGAGACCTAGGCAAGAAATAGGTAAGAATTTTTACATTCAGTTTATCTCCCAACTTCTGGGGTCATACATGAATTATCCCCCTATTTTCTATTGTGGGGTTGGAAGATCTGAGAACAATGATGCGCTATCCTCCTAATTTCTCAGCTTACTTTTTCAAGAATTCCCTCTCAGTGTTCCACTCTGGGGTTCCACAGAATGAAATCCCACTGTTCAGCCAGGGACTAACATGTCAGTGCCCTTCCTTGTAGGAGGTTGTATTTTTTATGAGTGACTCTTAGTCTTGCTTATTTGGTCTTCATACAGCTCACTCCTTTTTCAGTTTTCCCAACATTCCTGGGGTATTGACTTGGGCAGGAGAAGAAGAGTATATCCTCCAAAGGAATGGCCCTCCCTAACTCTCTGACTTTAGACTTTTTTCTTGGCTTTGGTATTTAACTAAAATTCCTAGATGATACAGAAAGTCCCCACTCAGCATTTGATTCTATAAGTTTCTATAAATCAAACATAAAAGAAATCCCAGGAATTTCTGGAAATTACATTTCCAAGGAATAACAGAAACTTAAGTGTATGTAGACATAAATCAAATCAATCAACTGAAAAAATGTTAGAGTTAATGGTTTTTGTGAAATTCTTTTTGCTCTTTGTTGTTGTTGTTGTTGTTTAATGAAAGGAATTTTTGCCTTCTTCCACTACTAGAAAGATTCTTTAAATGTATTTTAGCTCTCCTATTTAGTTCTCTCAGTCCTCTTAAATTAGAAAGGAGTCGAGTTGTTTGTTTGTTTTGTACCTATACAATTGTTTCAATACCATTTATTGCAAAATTGTTTTCTTCATTAAATTGCTTTGGCACCTTTGTCAGGCATTAACTGATCATCTAAGGATGGGTCTATTTCCAAATTTTCCTTTTTCATTAATGTCTTTGTCTCTCCTTATGTCATTCTCCTGATTACTGTAGTTTTATAGTAACTCAAAATCAGATCTTCTGAGAACTTGTCAACTTTATTATTCTGCTGATTCCTTAAATTTTACACATAAACAGCTATGTTTTCTATAAATTAAAGAAATATTTATCTCTTTAAATTGGATTTTTTCCCCATTGCATTGATTAGGGCCAAAAAATGTTGAATATAAGTGAAAAGAGCAGATATTCTTGTCATGTTCACAGTCTTCAATATTTTATCATTAATATAATGTTAACTGTAGGTTTTTAAAAAATGTTATCCAATTGAGGATGTTCACTTGTATTCTTAATTGCAAAAGGTTTTTTATCATAAAAGGCTTGTGAATTTTATCCTAAGAATTGCTTAGCTGAGTTCCACAAATTTTGATATGTTTTTTATTATTTAGTTAAGTTTTTTAATTTTCCTTGTGATTGCTTCTTTGAGCTATGGGTCATTTTAGTTGTTGCTTATTATAAACACTTGAGGATTTTTTTAGTATATTACTATTGATTTTTAATCTTATTCTGTTTTGGTCAAAGAATATATACTATAAGATTCTAATTCTTTAAAGTTTATTAAGACATGTTTATAATCCAGGATATATATTTTCTGTTGATGATTAATGCATATATACATGCATATTCTGTTAATTACTGCTAGCTCAAATTGGTTGGTACCATTCAAATCTTCTATATCTTTTTTTTTTAACCATTTATTGAAAAAGGAGTAATAGAGATCTTCAACTGAGATCATGGATTTTTATAGTTTTTCTTTTTGTTATGTCAGTTTGTGCTTCATGTAATTTAATGCCTTCATATCCAATATATACATATTTAGGATTGTATTATCTTCTTAATAAATTTATCCTTTATTATTATGAAATTATCTTTGGTAATTTTGTTTTGAATCATTTCTTTTTTAGATATTAATAGATCCCCACACGCTTTTCATTCTTACTGTTTGCATCATATACTATTTTCTACCTCTACTTCCAACCTGGTTTGTGTCTCTCTATTTAAAATGTAGCTTTTATAAATATCATATAGTTTGTTCTGGTGTTTTTGAGACAACATGACAATATCCGCCTTTTAAGTGGAATCTTTAGCCCATTTACATTTATTGTGGACATTGATATTGCTTTTGTCTATCATTCTGAATTTTGTTTGTAACACAAATTATTATTTTTTCTTTTCCTTATTTTCTTCTTATTTTGGATTAACCAAGGATGTATTTCTGTCTTTTTAATTGGATTTTACATATATTTATTTGTATTGTAGAGGGGGAGAGGAGGGGGAGAAAGAGAGGGAGATAAATAGGAAGAGATTTTCCTTAACAGTTTAAGATCTGTTTGAAGATATATATTAGAGAAGTCCTAAAAGAGGGGGGGAAATCTTCTCATTTCACAAAATTATAAAGCATCCTGGAGGGTGTTTGGAAGATCTGAGAAGGAAAGGAGCTCAAGGAAGTTGGCTGGAGTGGAAAGAGGAAGAAGCTTGGTTAGAAGAGACTGAGAGCAGGAAGGAAAAGAGGAAAGAGAGGGAGAGAGAGCTGCCATTCCTGGAAAATGAATCAGCTGGCTATTTTTCTTATTTGTCTAAGAAGTATAATGTAGCCATTAAGAGACAGTCTCTACTTATAGATTGTCTGGATTGGAAATTTGAGTTTTACATAACCTCTTTAAGGCTTAATTTTCACATCAATAAAGTACTGTTTGTTGTATCTAAAACATGGTTATTTAGAAGATTAAATGAGTTAATAAATGTAGAGGACTTGAACAATGCCTGCCATATGGAGAACACTGCATAAGCTTTAAATTTAATTATTATTTTTACTTCATAATTGTTCTTGTTGCCAAAGCAAGAGGGAGTGAGAAGGAAGTCATGAGATTGGGTGCATACGTTGTGGAAAATTTCAGTAATCCCCTTGTTTCCTCTGTATTTTAAATCTGTTTGTTATTTGCACTCAGTAAACAACAAGAATAAACCACTTTGTTGAAGTTCCACATTGTTTTAAGCCAGCAGTATTCTGAGAGCACAGCTTCTCACATTCTACATTGACAAAACATACTAGATCAA
The DNA here is from genome assembly GCA_004023965.1 of Spilogale gracilis. Lineage (NCBI taxonomy): Eukaryota > Metazoa > Chordata > Mammalia > Carnivora > Mephitidae > Spilogale > Spilogale gracilis. The sequence goes on from PITA01003385.1 coordinate 127,298, forward strand.
TTCTGGAAGTGATTAGAAATACACACTTAAGGTAATCTCAAGGATAAGAAGTTATGGGAATCTTGCATGCATTAAATAATTTATGATGGGTGGGGAATTTTGACAATAGGATACTTCTGTGATACTTGATAACTTTTTATGATTTTTCTCATGGATTAGCTGAGAAACAAGGGTAAGAACAAGGATAACCATAGAATATTTTATCTAATTTTCAACTTGTAGAATGAATCTACATGAAATAAAATGGACAATATTTAAAACTGTTCACTATAAAATATAGATTGACTAAAAATTGAGAAATCAACTCTTACTGATAAAACGTAGTTTTGAAAAATATGGCCTGGAAAATAACTGACTTCATGAAAATAATCACCACAAAACAAATTTTAGATTAGCTAAATTTATGAACATAAAGGTTTGATTTGGAAAAAAAATAAAATTTTTATTGACCAACTAAGACTTCTTTATAAACTAATGGTACATTGCATTACTCCCAGTGATATTAATTTAAGTCAATAGTAAAAGACTTAAATGTAATGTATAAAAAATTTATCAAGGAATTAAATTGATATAATATAAATTGCTGTAGAAATATGTTCTTTCATCCATGATATAATTTTGATTTAAAAGTTTATATTCACAAATGTGGAGTCACACTATCATGGTGTTAAAATGTGGGATCAAAATCTCTGGACTCTATCTATACAAAAAGGATAATGTAGTTGTGCTTTCATCACAAAGATTTTATGCACTGGTTCTCCAACCATAATGTACATTAGCGTCACCTGGAGGGCTTGTAATTTGGAGAATTAGGGTATTTCTATTTCCAAAAATTCTCAGGCAGTTCTGATACCTCCAGTCTGGGGACCACATTTTGGGTTCCCCTTCTTTATGCCATTTTTGTGAACACTGGCTTTTGTACTCTCATCTAACAGCCAACACATATGTCTCTTTGTAAAAGGACTGGCCTCAAGTTTTAGCACCCTGCTTTGCCTCTCACAAAGAGAGCCAAGAATGCTCAGGAATTTATATCTCCCCACCATTCCCTAGACAGCCCTTAACCACTGTTGCAGGTGCCAGAGTATAAATACTACATATTTCTGAGCAAGACTGCATTGGATTGTGCCTAGGCTGTCTTTAGGTGTGCCCTGTGGGATAGCATCAGTTATATTTACTGGACAGTTGGCAGAGAAGTTTGAGTAGTGTTGGGGACAAAAGCTTGTCTGGAGTGAGATCAAGAGATTGGGTGGTGACAAAATGAGAAACAGTCATGAACAACTTACACAAGACATTTGGCTATAAAAGGGAACAGAGAAATCAAGCAGTGCATGGGGGGGAAAAGGACTAGAAAGGTTTTTTTGTTTGTTTTGTTCGTGTGTTTTTAAGATAAGAGCTTTTGTAACTTGTTTGTGTGCTGATAGGAATGATTCAGTAAAGGGAGATTAAATAAGGATAGAGAGGTTGTATACTCCGAGAAGCAAAGTCCTTGAGTACATGAGAGGGAAATGGATTTGATATACAGGTGGATGGCCAGCTTTATATTGAAGGGTCAACGTATTCTCCATTCATTATGAAAGACCCTTCCATCATCTCTTACATTTTAATAGTCTCGAAGTTCTGCCAATTCTCTCTTCCTAACATTTTCCCAAACTACCTGTCCTTTCTCTGCATTCCCACTATCACATTCCTAGTTGAGGCACTCCATAATTTGTCACCTTGACTTCTGCACATGCTCTTGCTTCCAGCCTTGCCCCTTTCCAATCCATTCTCCTACACTACCACCAGCCGTTTTTGTAAGGTACAAATCAGAGCATCTCCCACTCCAGATCAAAATCCTCATCCCCTCTCCTGCTGGATGAAATGTTGCATTCATTGGCTCAATACACAAAGCCTTTGATGATCTGTCCCCTGCCTGTGTATCCGATTTCATCCTTAACACTCATCTTGTGGCCCTTTGCAATCATCTAGTAATGAGCTTCATGTAGTTTCTATAAATGTGTCACATATTCCTACATCTGTTTTCATATTTTTTTATTGTTCCTTTTTTTCCAAAACATTCCTCTTCCACCTGCCTGTCTGGCCAATTCCCATCTCCCCATCATATTTCACTGCAAACATTACTCTTCCCATTAGTTAAATGAATACAGTTTGACTGAATGCATAATTGGTATTAATTATGATATGTCATCCAAATGCTCAAATTCCTATAATTATGATATGTCATCCAAATGCTCCAATTTCCCAATTTGGGGATTGAAAAATTTGCTCCAGAGATTGGTAGGTGACCACGTCATGCCAAGGTGTGTTTCAGACTTCAGCTTACCAGCATTCAATTTACATTGAGAAATAAACACAAAAGTATATGGAGGATGCTCTCCCTCTTAACTTTCTGCCAATGGGTAAAATCCATGGACTCAGTAATTCCTGGAAAGACTTTCCTTACCTTTGTGACTCAGCCTGCCCTCCCCCCTCACCCCCAATCCTCAGTTGCTTGAGGGAAGAGAGGGTGATCGCTAGAGAGAGTGGGGATGGCATAATGCCTGAAAACATTTGAAATTCAGATTGTGAGGGAAGGAAAAAAAAATGTGAGGAAAGATGGAGATTTTGCTATAATTTCTACTAATGACTTAATTTGGTATTCATCAAACAGGGAAAGTACTATCTGTTCATACCGGCATCCCCAGCGACAATGTTATGTGAGATCTGGAATAATTATCGTGACAAAAAGGAAGCGCTGTGTATCTTAAAGAGCACAGTCAGAACGGATACCTTTGGTTCAAATGATGTGCACTTTCAGATTCCCTGAAGGATCTTAGGGTGGGGAGTGGGGACATCCAGGACTATTGCCCTGCAGATGCGATGATAATGGAGCTATAGAAAGGAAAGGCTGGTGTATAACTCTGGAGGTCACTGGAGAATCAGAAGAGCATGCAAAGAGTTGGGAAAGCAGATGAAAGAAGAGCATATTGGGGAAGCACGAGACTACTGCAAAACTTGCCAATTGCCAGCAAAGTGACAGCTATAATATGTAAGCTTGTAAATGTAGGGGGAAACAGGATTTATTTGAAAGCCTTTGCAGGAGCATCTTTTGCTGAATGGTAACATTTTTATAAAAAGGACATGAAGCCACCCTCTGTCATGATTGTACTTTCTTGGAAAAATACAAAACAAAACAAAACATTCTTTTTGGTGTTTTGTTTTGTTGTTGTTTTCTTTAAGTTTTTAAGGCTAGGTTTTGCAGCTTCTTTATCTTTAATGGTTAGCCGTGACTGTCACTTTAAGAAATGTTTTTGCTGTTACTGCTCCATTTTAATCTTTCACTTTGTATTAACAAAATCAAAACCAGCACAATTAGATACCTCCTGATTCTGATTTGTTTTAATACTAAGAGAATGTTTGAAATGGCACAAGCAGTGGGGGAAATACTTCAAGCCGTGGTGGCTACAACATTGGAGTTCTAGAGGCAAACATCAAAAGATAGCTTGAAAGACAGACCAAAAACATTTAAACCAATAATTCTTTACATTTGTGTTTTTATTTTATTGTAGTCTTCACAATGAAAGCAAGAGGATTGGGAAGAGAGAAAAAGATGCTTGAAAGCTCCTTTTAGTTGTGCAATTTAAAATGAAATCAAAAGGACTTTCTCCTTTGCTTTCAAAATCGACAAGCAAGCTGTAGATCTGTAACTCAAAAAAATGAGTGACTAGAATATACATGCAACAGTCAGTGCCCAACTGTCTCATGTTGTTGGAATAAATGAAAAAGAAAATGAGCAGGATTTAAGAAGCAGGATTATAATTAAGCTACATTGATCCAACACCCACCTCTTCTGTTTATATATTGGACATGATTGAAATGCTAGAAACAAAACTGAGAAGAGAGATCTGCAAGTGATAGTAATTTGGCCACAGAGGGAGATAAATGAATACATGGGCCTTTGAAACATCACAGCAGTCAGAATTAGCCAGAAATGGTTGCACTTGTACACATGTGGATTGCAGTATCAGAGTTACGGAACATCTAATGACTTGATTATTCACTCTTTTTATTATTACTATTATTTTTAAGTCTGCTAGGAGACATTTCTTAGCCTGGAAATGTTACCTTTGTTCTTATTTCATTTTGAATTTGGCAGTTGAGTAGGGATTCTACTGTGTTACACAGCCCCAGTGTCTTCAAGGAGGAATTTGTTTACGTGAAATTTGGGTGGCTACGGGATATTAGGTTTTTCTCTCACCATTCATTTAGGTAGATTTTCAGTTCATTGAAACATGTAAGTGCTGGTTTCCTATAAAAGCCTCTTAGATTCCTTTTATGGAAAAAAAAAAGAGAGAATAACCTCTGGGCATGATGAGAAATCTTGGAATTCTATTCTCTTGGTGGTAAAATAGTCTATTGAATCGAGGTACCTCGAATCAGCCACCTCTCTCTTCTTCCCTCCACATCAATTCTATGTCTTCTGCTCCCCATCTTCATATATGGGTGTGGGGAGGGGGCAGAGAGAGAAATTAAAAGAACAAAGTCCACTAGGGAATATGTTGCCTTAGTCATTGAATTCAGAGTGGCCCTGGAAATAGCATTCTATATCCAAGGACACATAACCTTTGTACTGTGTATACTGTAGAGAGATTCAAGAATTGCCCTGCCAAAGCTACCTCATATTATTCTCCTGAGGTATAAGAGTCAAAGGAGGCACCTGAATTTTCAGAGATGTAACAGGACAAATCCCTGTACACCTCCCAATCCCTACTTTCAGCCCCTACCATGCAACCAGTATCTGAACAAGGCAGCTGGAAGTTTCTGGGTAAATGGAATAATTTTTCTGTTTCATATTATTAAATCCAGAACCTTTTCATTTGAATTTTATTAAAAGACTGGAGTGAGCATTTTCTTTAAAAGTTTCCAGAATGGGCTAGTTTGAATGTCAAAACCTTTCTCTGCTTATCAAGCATTTAACCATGATAAAGAAAGGACTGGCTTTTAAGTTCGGGGGCCAGCATACCTCAGTGACACACGGGAACTTCAAATAACAGGAAAGTAATCGTCCAGTTCCACTGAGATAAAATTTCTGAGAGCGAGGATGGGGTTTTAAGCTGCTCAGAGCAGCTCTGGGCTGATTGGAGAGGGAGAGAATCACTGACAATAGAAGCAAAGGACCACGAGAAGGCTAGCGGTTTCTCCAGGAGGAAAAACTATAGCCAGAAAGCATTTGGGCTCAAAATTTCCAAAGGTTAAATTACTGTGTTGCCTTTTCTGTCCTGTAGGTTTGTGAATTTTGATAGATAGCTCAAAATATGTTCTATCCTTAATCCTAGCCTGACCATACAGTTTAGGGTAGGGTAGTGTCCACTTTATAATACTGGTGGAGTTAAATCAATCATGCTTTTAAAGTGATTTCCTGCACATGCACTCAGATCACTTTTCATCCAGTGTGTCTGTGAAAATGACTGCTCTCAAGGAAAGCATTCGCTTTCTAACCAAGGAAAGCAAGATGTATAGAGTTTAGCAGCCACTAAAATTAGATAGTGCTGGAATTTAAAAACTTTTAAATATCCTACAGCTTTTCTCCTAAAATGTCATGTCTTCTCCACGATGGAGTGAAATACAGAGAAAACCTTAAAACAACATTAGATTATCTTATACATTTTTGTTTAAATGCTGAATACTATCCTTTACAAGGATGAGAATAATAAAAGCTGTGCTCACTTACAGGAGTTCCCTACACGCATGGCAGTGGATCTTGCACTTTATATACTTTATTAAACAATCGCCTTAGGTAAATATTACTATATTCATTTAACAAACAAGCAACTGAGATTTGCAACGTTTGAGCAACTTGTCCAGCCAAAATGATTCCAAATCTCAACCCTGATCTGTCTCTTCTATTCTGCCAGAGTTTCACTCACGTTATAGCTAGGAGATTCACCTTAATGGATCTTTGAGAAAAATTTACCTCCCCTAGCAACACTCCCCCACTCCAAGCGCCGTTTGTCTTGATTTGCTTAGCCATGAAGAACTCAAACAGAAATGCCAAGAAAACAGTGTCTAGGTCATTTATTGGCAGCTATGGTTTTGGTTTACTGCTTCCTGCTACTCACCCTTCCGCTTCTCCAAAGACAGCCAGTGGGTTCTGGCACTTAACTCTTCTTTCCTAGTTGCTCTGATGCTCTGTGATTGAAAACTAGCAGCTCCATGGTGACCAGGAAAAACAAATGAGCTCCATAGCCCATACCAGCCCTGGGAGCACTTACCGAACAGATTTTGAAAAGCAGTGAACTCAGTTTAGCTCCAGAGTTCCATCTGGAAATTGGCACTGATAGTAATATTAGCAGCATGTCCTGCCTGCCTTCCACTCAAGTATTCTGCAGCACCAGGCACATGTTCAATTGCTCTGAATTTCTCTCAGAAACATGTGAGCATTATGATACTATGATGCTTATTTTACTGATGGGGACTCCCAGGCCACAAGAACAAGTTACAATGCACACATTCCTATCTCAGGGCCCGCTGACTACAGAAAAGAATTGGAAGAGCATTCCTGCTTCAAAAATATACCCAGTTAAAGAGGGTTGCAGGGATCTAGGTTTGGTTTTAAGATAGTTTTGAAGCCACCACTGGAAGAACAAGGAAATGTGAAAGCCTGTCTAAAATATTCTATGAATTTGGGTTCATGTTGAACCAAGAAAAGTGATACCTCAGAATAGAAATGCCAGTGTATCTTATTTTTATACAATAATATCTTTCCCATTACCCTAGAAGCACATAAACACAAAACACATATCACTATGTGAAGCTTTCTGAGCTTTCTTAGAGAATGAATAAATTGCGCTGGAGGTAGATTTGAAAGGAAGTAAGCTAGGATTGCTCTGTCTCTGTCTCTGTCTCTCTATGTATGTGTGTGTGTGTGTGTGTGTGTGTGTATGTGTGTGTATGTATATGTGTGTGTGTGTGTGTGTGTGTGTGTGTGTGTGTGTGTGTATCATCTCAGCTCCTAGCTATATAGGAGTTGTGGAATATTGAGGAACCTATCAATGTATTGTGCTGGTACTGTCTTATGAAGGTGATCTCTATTTTCCCATGCTGTTTCTTGAATTTTCTAGAGATAAATTTGGGCTCTAAAATCAGGGTTTTTCTTGGGCTCTAGAAAACTTCCCACTAGCCTGGCATAAGGTAGGTAGAAAGATTCAATGACCCTGTGACATCTTTGGGAGCTAGACATAAAGGACTAAGTTCTAGAAGGTGGAAGAGAGGGTGCCTGGGTGGCTCAGTGAGTTAAAGCTTCTGCCTTCTTCTCAGATCATGATCTCAGGGTCCTGGGATCGAGGCCTGCATCAGGCTCTCTGCTCAACAGGGAGCCTGCTTCCTCCTCTCTCTCTGCCTACCTCTCTGCCTACTTGTGATCTCTCTCTCTGATAAATAAATAAACTAATTAATTAATTAATAATAAAATCTTTATAAGTTGGGGGAGAAGTAAATAATAAATGTTATGCCTTTTGAGTGTTGACTGTGTTTAATAACTAATGGAATAAAATAAAATGAAACATTAGTGACTCCTTTTCTTTTACCTGCTAATAAATATTAATATTTAGTATCAAAACAGGATCAAAATTTAAAAAATTTCTCCAGGTTCAACCGAAATTCTTTTCTTCTTCCTGCCATTAAATTAAAGATCCCTGAAATGCAAGAAACTCACGCACTTAGTGAAATGGTTTCCGAACATTTTTCATTACGTGCTGCATCCTAAAAATTTTTTAAGACTACACCCCTAATGTTTGAATGTTTATAAAGTACATTTGGAACAACAGAAAAATTAAAGGAAGAGATGACAAACATTTTAAGATAAATTTTATTTTTACTTAGTAGTGATGCCTTGTTAATGAGAGTAGACGTCAGTTTCTGATAGACAATTTATTTTGCTGATTCCCTCTTATCAGCCATTACTGTTTTAATGACTTTGTGTGGCAGACAAGGCATTCATCTAAAGAATAGGGGACATGCCAGTTTTCTATTTCTTATTTTCTTAAATTTATGTGTTTTTAATACCACATTCATTTCATAGTTTCTGTGTAGGAATTATTTCAAGGCACTTGTTTTTTTATGAGTTCTTTTTGAAAATGAAATTACATAGTTCATAGTGACAGTATACTGAGGGCAAACAAGGGAGGTACCACATCAGTCCTTCCATACTGTGGGCACCTTGTTTTGTCACAATAGACACGGGGTGATTTTTTTCTATGAGGTGAGTGAATAGCAATATAGAGATCAGGTAGGATCATGAGTGTCAATCCATACTTTAAATATTAGTAAAACTTAGTTTCTTATTTTTTTAATTATGTCTTTTTTTTTTTAAGATTTTGTTTACTCATTTGAGAAAGAGGGAGAGCACAAGCAGGAAGAGAGGCAGAAGCAGGCTCCCTCTGAGCTGGGAGCCCAACATGGGGCTCCATCCCAGGACCCTGGGATCATAACCAAAGCCAAAGGCAGGCACTTAACCATCTTAGCCACCCAGGTACCTCTAAATTAGGTTTTCTGTGTACACACACACACACATACACACACACACATTAATGTAAGTATGTATGTTTTTATCCCACATCTCAACAATAATATTCACATGCATTCTGAGTAGTGACATCCCACTTTGGAGATGACTCACTAAATGTAAAGACAATAATGTTATCAGTAATAGTATGTATAAAACAACTGCTGTTTAGTGAATACTTCCCAAGTGCCAAGAACTGAGCCCAGGTAATTATATAAATTCAATTCTTAGAATATTCCTAGGAATGGTTTTATTTTTTTCAAAGATCTTATTTATCTATTTGAGAGCATGAGCAGGATGAAGGGCAGGGGGAGAAGAGACTCCCCACTGAGTAGGGAGCCCAGTGTGGGGCTTCATGTGGGGCTTGATCCTGGGACTCTGGGATCATGACCTAAACTGAAGGCAGATATTTAATGACTGAGCCACCCAGGCACCCCAGGAAGTGGTTTTATTACTGAGGTTTAAAAAGAGAATAATTAGGCCCAGAGTGGTTGAGTGACTTAGCATTTAGTGTCTGAGCAGGACCAAAATAATTTATAATCCATGAGACTATATTTGTTCCGAGAAATAGAATTTAAGTGAGAATATGTCTCTTCCCTACATAGAATTCTCTTCAATAGAGGGTCATCTTTATGTGTTATCTGAGTCAGGAATCCTGACACTTCTAAATCTGGCCAACTCCCTGTTCCAGTTGGAATTCCCTTTTACTTTCGGCATTAAAGAAATGGTAACCTCCAGACTGACTCATTTACATTACCATATGAGCAAGAGATACCTGATCCTCTCCTCCACTAAGAGCAGAGGAAAATATAGAACTAGAGACTTTTGGGTACTAAAGGTTAGAGGAAGTGCTAGAGAGCCTAAAAGGGGCACAGGATAGAAGATTTGGGTGCTTGAATGCAATCTATGCCTATTTCCCACTTTTGCCTCAAGCCAGATCTACAGAGCAAATATTTTGCAAATTCTGTGTCCTTTGATATCCATTTTCTTGTCCTATGTTATTTGTCTTTGTGTGTAAACCTCTGGTCACCCTGGAATCTTGACTCTTCTATTTGTTTTATCAAATGGCCTTCAGCTAGCTTCTGTGATTCTGTGGTTTCTCCACAGTTTTCATCAAATTCCTCTTACCCTTTTTGTCCTCTTGTCATCTGTCTATGGAAAGGGTTCTAATTTTAGATCCAAATTAATTTATATTTCCCACAAACCTGATATTTGTCTCCCTTCTCTTATAAATTATTTACACTTGAAAGGCTGAATCATGAAACTGAAGCTAAAATAATGTTGCTTTCATGTGTTGATTTTTAAATGGATGCATAGATTATTTTACTCCTACATATTTTTGCCCCTCCATTTTTCTTTGTGATTGTGACTCCCTGGCCTTCAGATTATGATTGCAAGGGTATGGCATTCTTCACATTTATCTGCCAGTCATTTCCTTTTTTCATTCAACAACAGTATTCAAAGGATCTACTGAGGGCCATTACCTGGTAGACTCAGAAGGAATATATAATAGAAGGGCAAAACTTGCTGCTGTCTAGAACTTTTCTAGAGGCGGGTATCAAGTCTATCCTAAAAAGCAGAGTTCACTGAGTGCCCTAGGAAGGGATGAAGTGCATGATTTCTGGGGAAGAAACAATCACATTTGTTTGGGAAGATTAGATGAAGGTAGGATAGATACACTAGAGGAACTTCTTGTTGTGGCTGCTTAGGTCTCCACAAACCCCCCAAAACAAAGGGCCACCGTTTTCTACAGACTAACCCCTGGCCCTTATCTTAGAAATTTGATCCAAACAAAGGTGGATACTTGATCCAAGCTAGAGCTATAAGCATCTTTCCCTCCAAATTATGTTATTTCAAACTGAGCAGCAGAAACCAGGAGTTGTTTGAAGGGGAACCATGCAATCCTGCAGTTAAGTACTCAGGCTCTCATACCGGTAGGAGTTCAGTGCCTAGCTCTGCTACTGACGAGCACTGTAGTCTTGCAAAATTTATTTAACCTCTTTGTCTTTAGTTTTTGAATTTGGAAAAAATATTTGAAAAAATAATGTGAACTTTCTCCAACAGCTGGTATGAAATGTAGATAAGGGAATTCATTTAAAGTGTAACATAAGTATATTCAATAGATGTTTAGTTTTAAGATTATTTTGACTGTCATTGTTATTATTAAAGAAATATCTCCTGAACACCACAGCTAGGTCCCTGAAGCAGTCCATGCACTCCCCTTCCTCAGGGGTTGGTCAATCATCAACTCCTTTCAAGGTCTTTCAGTCTTCTTCTCCATTGGGGGGGGGGGCGGGGAGAAAAGTAACTTTTTCTACCGAAGTTATTCTGGATTGACTTTGTTGCTTGAAATTTAAAAAATAGCTATATCAACTAAGGTGGTGGAGTATATTTTAAATTCTCCTTTTTTATTTTCTTTCTAGCTATTGCTACTGTTGTTCCTTGTGGTCATTTTCAGGACATTTTTTTTTTTCAATTTTCTCCACATTTTGAGTGTATATCCACATGCATTAGCAAAATGTGTTAACTTTATAAACTTTGTGACACAGGTGGCAAAATACAATACAAAACAAAACAAAACAAAAAACCAAACAGATGGCTGCAGATGACCTAAATCTGTACCAGAAACTTATGCATGTGTATGTATATGGTGACCACATTCTATATATCACTCAAAATTAGAAGTTTCCTTATGCTGCACTTCTGTGGAAGCCATCCATTATGCAGAAAGGAGAATACATATGATGTTCAGAGTGATCCACATACTACTGCCTTTGAAAAGTGGCAAGGAGATATGGCTATAGGATGAAAAATAGCAGATAAAAAATAGTTGATTTACATACGCACACCTGCACACATGCACAGATCATCAAATTAAATCAACCTCATAGCTTTTCTGTTGGAGTTATATTGAAAAGTGGCTATTGTGTTCAGGATTCTTGTTCTAGAAGACACACCTTCAATAGTTAAATAGTTAAACAAGATCCTATTAAGTGGAAAGAGTACTCTGGTTGGGTATGTATATGAATTAACTAAGGCAACCACTTTTTATTATTTTACTTGGGTATTACCATATCATTCATAAAATAATTGTTCCTTCATAATTATGAAATTCCTTTTTTTAAAAAAAGATTTTATTTATTTATTTGACAGAGAGGCACATCAAGAGAAGGAACACAAGCAGAGGGAGTGGGAGAAGGAGAAGCTGGCTCCCCGCTGAGCAGGGAGCCCAATGCAGGGCTTGACCCCAGGACCCTGGGATCATGACCTAACCTGAAGGCAGACACTTAATGACTGAACCACCCTGGCGCCACTGAAATTGCTGTAAGAAGTAGTCTAGAACTGGCCTTATCATACTCTAGCCCACAGTTTTATTTTTTTCTTACTCTTTTATTTGCCTAGATCTAGCTTCAGGTTTTATCAAACATCAATGATAACCAAAACAAAATAAGAGAAGCATGGAGTTAAAAAAAAAAAAAAAGTACTGAGTTTATCAATAGATAATTCTTATTGGACAAATACTCAGAAAAGAGATTGTATTTTTTGAATCCTGGCTGTTTAAAAAACAAACAATAAAAACAAAACCAAGATCAGCCATTGTAGTTGTATTTGGGCTTTTTCTGTGATGATGAAAAAAATCCCAACTTAAGGGTTGTTAAAATAAAAATGAGATTTATTGGTATTAGCGATTATAAAGTCCATGAGGTTGCCTTGTGCTCCAGCTGGCTTGAGGTGGTGAACATAGTCACCAAGGTCACCTCATTCCTCTGCTCTGCTGTCTCAGCTGACAGAGTTACCCTGACTCCATGCAGTTATTCCAGCCCCCTACGTTTCTGACACACATGGGCCACGGTGAGATGTCTGAGAAAGGGTTGGGCAGAGAGAGGCTAAGGGCTGAAATGCTGTGATAGAGACCAGTGACTTATACCTTAAGTTTTCTTTTTTCTATTTTTTTTTTTTTTTGGTTCCATATATATGTGGAGACCATGCAGTAAAAATATTTGCTATTTGTCAAATGCTGAGCCCCCAGCATGATGCCAGATCTGTGCGGGCATATAGGAGAGTTCGTGACTATGAAAAGGTGATCTGTGCCATTAAAGGAATTCAAGTGGAGAAGCCAGAAGGTCAACCCTTCCTCTGAACCTGGAAATCCAAGATATATCTTCCTATAGCCACAGGCTTCCATAGAAATACCAGATGGAGAAATCATTAAGTATGTACTGAGCAAAATATGATGACTAATGATTAACATTTTAAATTCCCATCTGAAATTGGAAAGCTTATTGACAGTACTCTGTCTATATGATGTTTGAGTTCATCGGATCACACAGGCTTTAATTACCCAACAGTTTTCAACATGTAATGTTTTGTTATTAAACAACTGAGATATATTTTTAAAAACACAAATTCATTTCGTACTGGCCAAGTGCTCAACTTATTGCATTCAAAGTTCCACAAGTTATATATTCTTCCGTAATGCATTTTAAACAGAATGTTAGAACAGTTTCAACAAATATGAAGTAGCGTGTTGCTGCTAAAAAATAAAAATATTTTTACCCTGTAGGATGTGGTTACCCTGGAATACACAAAATCCTGTCTTAGACAATAACTTACTCATAAAGTAAACTTAGAGAGAGATCTTTCACTCCATGGGGAAAAAAAAGTATCCAGATTTAAATAACTTCAATCAAAGGAAGTTTCTTCAGGTTAGCCAAACTCAAAGCATTCAGCTCACAAGATGGGTTAATTTTCTAAAGGAAACCACTTTTCTTTATATGGGATGCCTTTTGCATACACATTCAGAGCTTCAAAGGAACAGTTTCAACTATATGAACCCATCAGTAGC